>WTSP01026713.1:0-47271 GCA_025331215.1 Actenoides lindsayi | reverse complement strand
CGGAGAAAGGAGGGGCCATGGAGGGGTCGGGGGGTCGGCACACGGCCGAGGGAATGGCCCCGGCCCCGGCCCCGCATCTCCCCGGGAAATCGGAAGCCGGCCGGGCAGAGGCACCGCGGAGCTTCGCTTCGGGACACAGCCAGCAAGGGTGCAAGGAAGATATCCTTTTACCTGTTTATGGCGTGGCCTTTGACATTAAGCACAGAGTGCAAGGCTCCCTAAGAAACAAATTGCTGGTTATATCGCGCTATTTGTAACCGAATACGAGTGGTTTGTCCTCAAAACCTTGCGTAACTGCTGCCGCGTGTTTCCAGCTAAGCTCCTGCTGCTGAGTTATAAATACACGGAAGTATTTTTTAGACAGCCCAAGTCCAGAGACGTGGTTTTTTTTTTCTCTGCTGAGGTGTCGCAAAACCTCCCGCAGCCGCACTGCAGCTGCGAAGGGCTGCCTGGGGCTTTGCTTTCGTGCCCGCACGGTCCCCAACCTGCCGCTGGCCCCGCACGCAGCGGGCACCGCGGGGTCCGATCCCCCTCGCCGGGCAAAGCCCTTGCTCAGCTTCGCGGCAGCTGAGGCTCCGGGCACCACTGCGGAGCATCTTTCATTCTCTCTCTGCCTCTCCCCAACTCTGCCGAAGAGATGAAAGGAAGGCGGACAGCAAACATGTCTTCGCTTGGAGGAGAATTATTTAAAAAATAAAATAAAATAAATAAATAAAAAAAAAAAGGAAAGAAAGACTTTTTTATCTTGTCCAGGTGGAATTTCACTCAAGATCCACCTCATGGAGGGGAACTGTCCGTAGCCCCGAAATTGGCACAGCTTGAATTTCTCTGCTTCACACCCACAGGGCCTGTGGGAAGCCACGGGTGGCCACGAGCTGCTTTAACCCTTTCCCTCCGCCTTTCCACGTGGTCCTTTGCAAAGAGGCAGAAATGTTGTTGGGCAGCTGGGCCGCCTTTCCCCCACCCCCCCCACCCCCAAGGGACAGCGAGAGGCCAGGGACCATGTCTGCGCTCTGCAGAAGGGTCTGGATGCTCCGGGAGAATGGCTGTGCCCGCCGCAATGTGGATGCTACCGTTTCTGGGTTGTTCTACTTGGGAACCTACTGCGCTCATGTTGCAAATGCAATTAATAGTAAAAGCAGCCTTTATCTGAGGAGTAGGAGGCAGCTGCACACGGCAGGTCATTATCCATTAGCGAGGAGTGTTCAGCACTTAGCAGGGCTGTCGTGTTCAAGACGAGGGGAGGAAAAGCGAAAGCTAATGCCGTATCTCCGGTCTTCTGCCCTCCACCACCTTTCTCTGTCCGGAACCGGGGCCAGTTTGCTGCAGGCTGCCCCGGGGGATAGGGTGGGCTGGACGCCGGCAGAACTTGGGGACCCGGTGGGCTGCCCCTGAAGCCAATACCCGGGGAATCGGAGGAGTTCAGGACTCCTAAATGTACATCCTTCTCGTCTGTCCTCTTCACAGACAGTCCTTTATTTCACTTCGTAGTGATGGGCAGGGGCCGGCGAGAACCGGGCCACCCCCGGTCCAAGCCGTGGGAAAGCGACTCCGTGCCTCAGTTTCTCCACCCTCCAGACCCAGGACAATACTCTTAGCTTACTTTCCGAAACTCTTCCAGGCCGATGCCGTGTGCTGGTGTTACTTAAGGTGTTTCCACACTTCCGTGGGCCTCCCATACGGTATGAGCTGCCCTCACCTATCCCACCCGGACACATGGAGCATCTAACGGGCTGCCCTGAGCACAGACTTTCCCCCGTAAAGCATTCCCGCTCCCTCTGGAGCCGGGGAGCATTCAGAAACTCAGGAGGAAGAATCCACACCTCGACCCCACGGCAGGGCTCTGCCAGTTGTGGTAGGTTGGCAGAATCCACAGAGGTCTCTGCCCAGACTTCTAGGGTTTCTCCCCCGCCGGATGAAAAACCATTCTCCCAAGTTCAAGAATACACTGAACAAATCCAAAAAGTCTGGCTAAAACCTCGCTTGGGCTGATCGCTCATAGCAGAATGGAGTAAAATACGACCTCGGCAGAGCGGTGAGCTGAGGTGAACCACCTACCATCTGCTTAAACCTCGGGATAAGAAGAAATAATCTATTTATTTAGTTGCTAAAAGAAAGAGAAGATAAAAAACCTACCAACCAAAACAAAAACCAAAAAACACAACACCCCAAAACACCCCTTTCCGGTACCCTGAAAAAAAAAAAAAAAAAGCAAAAAAAAAAAAAAAAAAGCACCTTTTGGTAGCTCAGTGAGGAAAAAGGTCAAGTTACTATTGACAAGTATGTAAAGACATCTTCTAACCATGGGAAAACATGTATAAATTGTTTCGACTCACTGCATTCAAAACCAATGGAAGTGAATTACAAAACTGCACTTCTTGCATTGTTGGACTGAAAGGATATCTATTTATCATCTTATAAGACAGCTCGAACGATCTTTATCTGCTTTGCCCACTTTCTGACCCAAATTCAGGGTTTTTATGGAAAATTGCAGTCAGTTTGATTGATGAAATCCAAAGATGTCTAAAATGGCACCAAAGATCTCCAACTGTGCAGACTCCAACCGAGGGCTTCAATGTTGGCATTGTTCCTACGAAAAAAGTTGAGAAAACGAGCAAAAGTTAGGGAATTTCTGTTTAAAAACTTCAAATTTCAATGAGGATCCCGAACCTATTATCCCTATTCATGGGGCGAACTGTGTGAACATAAAAGTATTTCCCACACATTGCAAAACAACAACAACAAAAAAACCCTTAGTTTTAAGCCGCGCCATAAACCTTCTTTGTAAAACGCTGAATAACCCCGTGTAGAAAATAAAACCAGTCGTTCCCGTTTAGAAATCAGTTTAAATCATATAAACGGGAAGCTCACGAGAAGAAGCGTTTAAAGTGAGTGGGGGAAAAAAAAAAAAAAAAGATATATTTCATCTGTGCATCCGAAATGAAAGAGAGCCTTAATTTAAACTTCGTAGATGCAATGGAGGATGGTATTTTAACCTGATATGTGTCTTCAGAGGGTTGAAGCAGGGATTTAGAGGATGCAGCTCGGCCAGAGAAGCTCTTTCCCAGCCCTCTTGTCAGGAGGAAGGTAAACCGGTGCCTGCCAGAATTTAGCTGGCAACGCACTGAGCTGCGGGCCGGGGGCTTCACGGGACGCTCGCCGTCCCCAAACCAGCACGGACCCACTGGGGACGTGACTTCAGCGTAGAGCCACGGCGCTGCTCGGTCACAGATCTGTTCAGGGCCACGCATTATTGTGGAGTACTGTCACCTGCCTAATTGTGCTAAATGGCCACCTCCTATTATTAATAATAGCTGGAACGTGGCTCCTAGACATGTTACCAAGGCTGGGAAGCTGATGAATGAAACCCCTACTAGGGAAAATCTTGGTAGCTGTCTTCTGTCGCATTACCCAAGGGGGCCGACTATAAATCTTCCTTCATTTTAACCACGTTTACCCTCATACTCCTCCAGGCTAGGGATGCTGTGTTAAGATTGCACTGATGTGCCAATGCTTTGGACCAGCTGCTCCTAAATACAGACAAGTCCTTGTCAATTAAGCCATTGAGGAGCAGGGCCTGGGAGCTCTGGGGCATTTTAGCAGGCAGCAGTGTGCAGCCCCAACAATTAGCATCCATTTTGAAGGGACCTCCAGGGCACAACTGCACAGGCAGGGAAGAATCAAAACACCAGGCAACTTCAATTCTGAAAACCGGTCACATAATGATACTGAACAGACCGGCCTAGGAGAAGTGAGCCAATCTTTCTTGGGAAGGAGGTTTACTCGCTCCCCCAGCCAAGCTGGAGGGCCGAGGCACGCCGCGAACCACGGAGTCAGAGGAGATAAATGAACACATTCATTTGCCCGTGTGAGCCGAAGTTTCCTTTGGCGGTTCTTCTTTGTAACTCGGTGTCACCTCAAGCAGCTGGTGGCATGCAATGCTCCCATGATCCTGGCCTTTGGCCCAGGCGGAGCTGGACAAGGCATCCCGCTCCAAGGAGAAGAGCTGCGATGTCTCAGGTCAGAGAGGCCACGCTACCAGTGGGACAGGCAGAGCACTAGGAGTTCAGCTGAACAAAACCCCGAGGGGATTAGGGAGCCTGGGGGATCATTAGCGAAGGTGTTTGCTTAAGTCATTAGGAAGCCGGTAGCTAGGAGAAAAAAAACTTGTTCCACAAGGCACCTCCTTAGAATCGCAGGGCTGGAAATGGGGAGGATATCACAGCACAAGACTATGTGACCCCACCAAGTTCAACAACAGAGCAAACAGCACATGCCGTTAGGGACGGCAGTCAACCGGGAGGTAACAAAGAGAGGATGGAACCGGCAAAAACGTTCCTCTATTAAATATGGAAAAGTATGGGGACAAGGGCAGGGGTCAATGAAAGTCAACAAGAGAACAGGCTTAATGATAGAAGGAATTTAATATCAAAAATACATAAATCTGCGCGGGAGGCAGCCCCAGAATAGGCAGAAAGGAAGGCAGCCTTGGAGTCAACATTCACTTGGTCATAGAGCCAGAATGGATAGCACCAGGTTGTTAACATTTAACACAAAAGTATAGCGGAGAATAAAGGACGGAGGGCCGGCTCCTTTAACTGTGGGTCCGACGAGAGATTTCCATATGTCACACTAAATGGATAACACCAGCTTCGCTCCGCAAGGCTTCTGCCGGGGAGTCCCTTTCCCCCCCCTTTACCTTCGTTCCCTATTATTTATTTTTTTTTCCGCCGTCCCTCCCCGCACGCCCCCGTGGAGCTCCCGGCGAGGCCGAGACAAAGCTCTGGACCTGAGCACGGGAGAGGCGGCGAAGCACGGCAGAGCAGAGAGAAGCTTGAGCGGAGGCTTTCGGGGAGCCCATGCCTCCCGGGGGCTTCCCTACCAGGCCTCCCCGGGGTGTCGCGACTTGCTGCTGGCTGTCGCGACGAGAATTTTAACTGCCGACGCTTTATAGCGTTAGGGAAGCGCGTTACTGGAAAGATGGGGTCCGAGGGAACAGGACCCCTCTGCCAGTTCAGCACTGAGCCTGGAAGCGGCCGGGCCTTGCTGCCGTCCCCGTGCGGGGACCGGTCCGGCTCCGGCTCCGGCTCGGGGGAGCACACGGTTCGGGGGACGGAGTGAGAGGGTCTTCACGGACCATAAAGAAGAAAAAAAAAAAAAAAAAAAGAACCCCCCCGTGCCCCTGATCAATACGGCAGTGTTTCCGCGCTAGTTCAGGAGGTCAGGCGGGCGTAGACACAGCATGGAGAGTTATTTATGTCAAGTCGGGTTATTGTAAACGAAATCCAGCAAATTGCACATAAGCTCCTCGGGGCCGCCAGTGGGCTCGTGGGCAGAGGTCAGTGTCAGTCAGTCTGTCCATCCCTCTGGAGACAGTAATTGTCCGGGGGCTGACACCGCGTCGGGGGCGATAGGCGGCTTCATCCATCTCCATCCAGTTATCCCGGCGCCGGGGCTGCCCGCTGCTCCGCGGGTGCGTGGCATCAAGCCACGGCCGGGCTCGCTCCCGGAAACGCCACAGTGGGAATGCCACGGCTCCCATGGGCCGTGCCGGGCCGTGCCGTGCCGGGCCGGGCTGCGGAGCTCCCCCCGCGGTGCTCCGCCATCCCGCGCACCCCGCGCCTTGCACCGCGCCTCGCCAGCCTCCAGCATCCAGCTCCATCGCTCCTCTATAATCCCGTTATTAATAGGGAAATTCTTCCTTTCTGACAATTTAATAGTCCAAAGTAATCATCTGCGTGACATTGCCCATCCGTCTTCTCAAAAGAGAAAACAAAGGGTTTTTTTTTTTTTTTTCTCTGGGCCTCTCCAGATCCTTTTCTATTTTGAGAGGAGCTCCCCACAATGGGGTCCTTATGAACCATAATGGTTATGTTTATGAAGCCAGCGATACCAGTGTATGAAGACAATTTTATGCCCAATTAGAAAATGATGTAAGCAAAGGGGAGACAAAGAGGGTTTGTTTGCCGTGGCTGGGTCCCCGGCCATCACTCCTGGGCGAATATATCGCCTCTTCTGTGCCTTACGTCCACTA
This sequence comes from Actenoides lindsayi, assembly GCA_025331215.1. Lineage (NCBI taxonomy): Eukaryota > Metazoa > Chordata > Aves > Coraciiformes > Alcedinidae > Actenoides > Actenoides lindsayi. The sequence continues at coordinate 41,237 of WTSP01026713.1, read as the reverse complement.
TTTTTATAACATCTCGTCCATTAGCTCCTCAAACTGTTTATGATATCGTAGACAGTTAGTAAAACAGCTCAATTTAGCGGTGGATTAAAGCAATTTTGAAACATGTTCCGAAGGGAATCGTACGGGAGGCGAGGAGCAGCCCTCCCCGCTCCTATCCAAGGGGACTTCACCTCTGGGAAGACTCCAATAACTGCAACCCCAGCCCCACTCGATTAAGGGATAATTTTTAATATATATGCAATAAATGTTCACTTTGTTAGATTGAATGACAGACAATAATATCGGCAAATCTTCATATCCATCCATTACCGGCAAATGAGCCGCACAAAGAACATATTTGCTTTTGATTAATTTATTTGCAGGCTCTGTTTGATAAAGCAATAACTATTTGGTTAAACTTGACATTCGGTCTTCGGGGGGTTATCAGACCAATTCCCTCAAGTTGGTGGCTGATAATAAAGCTGTTTAAACGGGATTAATTATTAATTGGTTGCAATTAATTTCCCCTCCTCTCTGCGTCTACAAACAATGAGGATCACTCACTCCCAAACAAAAGACTGCCGTAGGAGCATCCTAGCCCCATCCATATCTATCTGTCTGTTTGTCCGTCTGTCCCGCTCCATCCCTCTCGCTTTCTCTACGCGGCACCTCAGCTTTCCTTTCCGAAGCGTTCTATCTATCCTGTGGCAGACACGACTCCCCCTGGAAGGGGAGAGGGTCTCCGGGACCCACTTGCGTGCCCGCGGTCGCCGGCCCAGGGGCGCAAACCCCGCGGCAGCGGTGACGGCCGCCTCTGCCCGGGTGCGGGGGGAGAGCGGGGCGGCCCCGACCCCTCCCTGGGGCTGGTCTGAGCCGGAGCTGACCGAGCAAAGATCCCGGGACAGCGGCCAGGGTAGCGGGTCGCTGGAAGACAAAACTCCCCGATTCAGCCGTAGTGATGAATTGCTGTGGGGGAGAGGAACAGAGCCCTTCTCTCCCCCTCTCCCTGCCCCTGATGAATGGGCTCGGAGGATGGATAGTCCAGAGTGTGTTATATCTTCATCAAACTGTGAAACCCCTCCCTTTACTAATAATCTGTCACAACTTTACAGAACACACACTGAGACCAAAGGGAAGCCCCTGCCCTGCAGCCTGCCCCTTCCCTCCCCTGTCAGGAAGGGCTTTATCCGGACAGGGAGCACAGGGGAGGGGGGGCTGCTGCGGCGGAAAGCTTTCCTCGGCCGCTGCCCGGCCTCTTCCCCCTCCGCTGCCCCGGGAGCCTCCGCCCGGGAAGCCTCGTTCCCCGATCGAGCAGTCTCCGGCCGCTGAGCCCAGACCCTCCCTGCCGGCCGCGGGACGAGAGGCGGGTTGTGCTCACCACAACCAGGGCAGGGCGAGAGGAAAATACCCCAGAAAAATTCGCGGCTTCCTCGGCAAGACAGGAGACATGAGGTCTGGAATGAGGAAGCCACCCATTTTCCCTGGGCAAATGGAGGAGAGACAGCTAAGGCGAGACCTAGCATCCTCCTCCAACAACAGATCTAGCTCTTTCCACGGGTGTTTCCCCTCGGACGCAAATAAATCTCCCTTTTCAGCTGGGTATTTACATTTCGAGCAGATGCATCGCCCAGCAGCCATGTCCGCCCATTACCCTATACAGTAAAAAAAAAAAACATTAATCGAAACCAGTTGCTTAAAAGTAAGGAGACCAGCGGGAGATGCCGTGGGTGACGGGCGGCAGATCCCCACGGGCACCCGTGTGCCCGCGCCCCACGGCTCGGAGCCGTGCAGCGTAACCCCTGCCTGCAGCCCCGGAGAGCTGCCTGCCTGCCGCTCTCTGTGCCTCTTCACCTAGAGAAAGGGTCGTTCCGGATTATTCTACTGTTAGCAGTAGTCATTGCTCTATCCGGGAATAGTTTAAGGCGTAAAACTGAGGCAGTGAAAGACATTAGTCTAATGGGGTTTGTCGTGTAGAAGCTGTTGATATTATGTTGTCATTCATCTCATTTAAAGTCCGAAGAAACGCATTCATAAGATTGTTTCTTTATTTTTTCCCCCCTTTTCTCCCCCTTTCTTGCTGTTTTAAAAACATCGCTTTCTTTGGCTGTTTGCTTTAGGGGCTTTTCATCTGCGTGTTTCAGATAAGAAAAGAAATCAGATTCTTTTATTTTTCGATTGGATCCGAATTCCTTTTGATGTCCCCATTTAGTGCCTTTGACTTCTCCTGTGAATGGCAGCCTTTTGTTGCCGTCCCACATGCCCTTTAAGAAATTCTCCCTTAAACGCCTGGTACCCGCTGATGGATCCGTTTTCAAATGGACCAGAAGGAAAAATGTAAGGAGCGAGAGGCCCGTTTCCTTAGTAATTGCTCGCGTTTGGGTGAAAATGCAGATATTTTTGTCTGATGTGGGAGTATCGGGAGCAAGAACATCAGCAGGGGTTTAAAACAAAGATTGTCAGCTGCGATCCCGCTGCACAAGGCGAGTAGCTCGCTTGATTGCCTTTAGTGTCAAAGCTGGGGTATCCTCCAACGTGGGGAACGACGTGCGAACTTCCCTGTGGCCAGAGCCTCTCCGGCGGAGCACGGGCAGGGGCTGAGCTCCGGCCGGCTGCCCGAGCCCCGGTGGGGCCGCGACCCTCGGGCCGGAGCGCCCGCCCCGCAGCCCTGGCCTCGGCCTCCGTCCCGGGCACAGCCTTAAGCACGGTTGTTTCAGCAGCATCGCTAGGAGAAGAGTTAATGTTCGTGACACGTAAATATATATGCGTATATGTTCATATATATAGAGGGATGGGTGGATGATTGCCTGTGTGTATACTCAAAAATTGCTGGCGCTAAAGGAAGATTCTCGTCTCCAAAATTACACTTCGAAAGAAGCTACGGTAAAATAAATCCTCCATCCGAGAGCGCAAAGGCTCCGAGGACACCGCACCCAGACGAAGGTGATCAAAAGTTAAAACTCACAGGCATTCCCGAAATATATATATACATATATAATCGTAAATAAGGAAATTTCCCCCTATTGTGCCTCTTGGAGCTTTAAATTTATTTGAAATAATCGGTAAGCGATTAGAAATCGTTTTCAAAAAACGACTTCAAGGTCCATGGAGCAGGATCAGCCCCGTGTCCCACAGAGATCCATTCGCTAAACCGGAGCCCGTTTTGTCCTCCAAGTACAGCACTTTTTCTTATGACTCGCCAGGGCTACATCGTTGCACAACAATTTCCTAATCATTTTCTTTTTTTTCCCCCCTTTCTTTTTTAAACGCTCTTCTCTTACACCATTATGTGTCGGGACACTGAAGGATAATTAAATGCCAACAGAAATAGCAAAAGGTCGGATACATAATTTAGAGCCATTCACTTCCACCCAGCAGAGCGCGGGATTTCGGGGTTGTGATGGGAAAAGGCTGGGGTGAGCCGTTGAAGGGGACCGGTGAGCCGGCACAGGTCGAAGGAACAGAAAGGCTCCCGACAGGTAGTGAAACCTCAGCCCTCTGCTTCTTTTTTTTTTTTTTTTCCCCCTTTTTTTTTTTTTTTTTTTTTATTTTTTTTTTTGGCAAGACACTTCAGCGGCCGAACTGAAAGCATCCCTTTTCTCGTGGGGAGCTCTCCAGGACACATATCTTCTCCCCCCAAAGCAGCAGGAGCTAAACAGGGTCCTCCAAGTCATCTATTCTCCAAGGAAAAAAAGCTCTCACTGAGACAGGGGGGGGGAGAGAAAAAAAAAAAATTCAAGCAAGATTTGCTTTAGAATACAAATGTGGGAGAAAAGGTTGCGTATATTTGGAAACAAATTTGTAGCCAGACATAATATTTCGATTCTGCAAAGAGCAATGGCAATAAGAGCGGAGCGAAAGGTGCCTTACTTACGTTTTAGGCGAGCGCCTTCCCTTCCGCACTGACCTGCCTCCTGTGCTGTAGATTATTTTATACATTTCTCCCAGATACACTTATAAACAAGTGGAAATTTTGCATCCTACCCGCACCATTTTATACATGATGAGCCATCAGTAATAGGATTATTAAACAAAAACCGTCTGAGGCGCTGGCGTTAACCTTTTTTAAAATGGCTAATTAGGTTTTGCACAGAAAAATTAGATTTAACATTGCTTACATTGCCTACATTTTCAGTTGATGCTACAATAATTTGGGGGGGTAGGACGGGTAAAACAATTCGAAGACATAATAAAAAATTAACTATTTTAACATATATTATCGGTCCCCTACACTAGGATAAGGCAAGGAATATTTTCATGATCAAATATTATATACATAAAACTAATTACCGCTCGCTGCTGCCTCCATCAATTACTCGGGAGAGCAGAGCGGCGCAGACCGCCCCCTGGCGGCCGAACGACGGAACGCGCCGGGCGCAGCCCCAACGCCGGCTCCGCTCCTCTGCCCCTTCTCAGGTTCTTTTTTTTTGGGGGGGGGGGGGGGGGAAATGCCCTTTTCTTTGATCTACAGCAAAACCCACATTCGGTAGCAGAAAGTAGGGACGATGCTGATTGTTTGGTCTGGGCTGTTCTCCGCAGAGATAGTTACGGCAGATGGTAAGAGGGTACTTGTGAAAGTAACACATTCTGGACAAAGAGATCTATCTCCTTTCTTCATTTCCTTCTTTTCCTTCCTTTCCTTCACCCCTCCCTCCCTCCCTTCATTTCCCCCTTCCTCCTCCTCTCCCTCCTTCCTTTCCTTCTCCTCTCCTTTCTTCTCTTTCCTTTCCTCTCTCTTTATTCCTTCTCTCTCTGGAGAACCCCATCGAATTTTCTCTCAGAGCCTTCCGCACTGCGTGTGCTCCCCTGTACCCACAAGCCAGGCGCAGAGGAACGCCACGGCCCTGCCGTGCCCGCGGACTTCTCCCAGGCGAGGGGCTGTGAGAGCAGCTGCGGGCACCGGGTCCGCTCCGGACACCGCTGGCGCGGCCGGCACTGCCCGCGGGTGCGGATGGCTGCCCACCCGGCACCTGCCAGCTCCCACCAGCAGACACGACACGTCGGTGGGAGGTCGGGACCTCGGTCCCCGCGGAGCTCCGCGGTGCGGAGGAGCCGCGCATCTCCCGCCTGAAGGCGCGGGGAGGCTGCCGGCCCCCGCTGCCCTGGCCGCATGGTTGTCTTCGGGTGGTTTTCCAGCAGCCGAGCTGCGGAGAGCTTGCCAAAAAGGCTCGGCGGTGCAAAGAGAGGCAAAGTCAGCAAGGGCATTCACCCGGCGAGTTTTCACGTCTTCCCTTTCTCCCGCCGTGGTCAGGAATAGCGCTTTCATTTATTTCTGCTTTCGAAAACACTCACGGGCAGCCGAAACCAGCAGCTTAGTTTCAGAAGAATCTACAGATAATTTGGGGGAAAGAAGCGTATCTCCAGTGCCTGCTCTATTCCCTCCTCCAGCTATTTACCAGAGACAGCTTGCCTTCCAGTGGGGTCTAATGAGCAACGCGTAAATCACCTAAAAGGGCCATCAGAGGAAGAAAAAGCTTTCAGCCGAAATCAGCTGAAACCTGTAGACAGTTTATCCGTCACAGAAGCATTCATGGCTAAACTGCATGCCCGCTTCTCATCTGCATGGTGGGCTGCTCGGTTTGTAGGACGTTTGCAGGGCAAGGCAGCAAAATGGAGACATCGGCCCTTTGTAACAGCAGCAGGAAGCAAAATACATCAGAAGGCACTTGTCTGAGGTTTTCTGACATGGGGAAGAGAAAAGAGTATCAGTCCGTTTTAAAAAGATCTCCTTCTATCAGAACAGATAACAATGTCGGACAGTAATATGTGAAGTGCTGTATTTAGAACAAACAAAACATTCAGTTTAACATTTAAAAGGCAACACTACATGCGTTCTATCATCATATTAAATACTCCCTAGCTAAGCCTACTCTGAAGGCGCAAGAGGGTCTGTCCGTTTTTACAGGTCGCTTTTCTCCTATGAAGGCCTCAGTGTGTATCACGTTGCTCCCCGATGTCACCATCCAGGCTCTCCATTATGTCTATCAGTGTTCAGTCTCTCTAGGGCAACACTTTGTACCTCTCCTACAGCCTCGTTGTTTGTTTCTTTGTTTTTAGCAGGGAAGCCCATCAGTATTGCTATTCTGTGGCTACAGGCTGCACTCAGTGACTCCTGCACTAAAAGCAGCGTTTGGTAGAAATTTAGGTTACACAGATGAATGGTGCAATACTGTATGGAGATAGCTGAGCAAGCTGTAGAAGAGCACATTTCATTTTGGTTAATTTAGTCCTCTCAGAGAACTTTACAACTTCTTCTAATTTTAATTATCTTTTTTTACAGGTATCTTTTAGAGATGTGTAGACGTACCCTTAGGCAGGAGAGCGATCCTCAAGACACATTGCTGATCCATAAGCACTGCGGTTTATAGGGAAAAGCACTATAGCAGCTTCCCTTCTATGTGACCCAGAACATGTGTTGCCCTCCGCAAAATCTGCTGAATTACCTGAAGTATAACAGATAACTGTATTTTCTCCACAGGCATAGAAATCTGTTTACCACCATTTCAGGACTTCCTTTCTGCTGGTGTGTACCTCCCAGCTAACCACTGGGACAATCACGTACAAACTAGGAATCTTCCCACCTTATTTTCCCAAGAAGCAGGGTCCAGTGGTTGAGATCAGAGCATGCCTGCTTCACACCTCTACCATGCTGTACTGCAGGAACCTGCAGGTTCTTTCTCCTGATTTCATCTCATGCTGTTTTCAGGGACTCCATAAGGAGTGGTCAAAGCCTGATAATCTAGTCATTGATCTTCTGTAGCACCCTTCTGTGCAGAGACAGACAGTACTTAATAGATGCTATAGTCCCCAATTTGCAGACAAATATTCACGTAATCACCCAGGAAAGAAACAAACCCTTTTGTACTCAATCATTATCAACATACCAACAATAAATGGAAAAGGTGCTTACTTTTTATTAAAATATAGGCCTCTTCTGCCTTCACCACACACAGCATTTATCTCAGACACATTCAGGAGTATGTTACAGACATTTTGAATGGAACTATGCAAATATTTGGAATATAAGACTGAAATATCTTACTTTTCTTTTAAAATTTGCTGTATTACCTTGTCTACTGTTGCTAGAACAGACTACAAATATATCGAGCTTAACAACTTCCTATACGGACTCTAAATCTTGATACACAATGCAGGAGGTTTTTTATTGAAAACAAACAACTGAAATGGCCCATTAGGACAGTTAGCCCAGAACCCTGCCTTGCCAGGTTCATTGCTTACAGTCAGGACCAGCAGTATAATGCAATTACGTGGCTGTGTACTGTGCAGCATCTTAGGAAAATATATCTGATCATAAGTCTGTTTTTCTCTGGTAAAAAGAGCTTGTGGACAGCTTGATGGCAGGATATGGCTGGTCTTTGTGTGCGGCGATAGCCAGACTGATGGTAAGGATTAAAGACTAAACACTGTAATTGCCTGTGATTTTATTTGGGTTTGAGCAACATTTTGAATAATAATTTTTATATTTAAGTGGCCTACATTTGTCCATACCTATTCCATTGGAACAGTGCTTGTTTTTGGCCCATTCCCAGTCATGGACATAATTTTGGGGAAAAATATGTACGTGGGACTGTTTCCAATAAGTAGCCCTGGTAGAGTATACAGGCAAGGGTCAAGTATTTTATCCATACACCCCGAGAATGGACGCTGGACCATTTTATTTACTTAGGTTGACAGTAATTTTTCTCATACAGTCTTTTATAAACACCTGAAAGAAGGAGTAAGTTCTTCTTATCCTGATTGTCTCATTTTGAGTGGATCTTGAAAGGTTATTAGGTAAAAGCCTCGGACCAAATAATTTCCTACCATTCAGCCAAACATCCAGGAGAAACTAATTCCATTCTGATGGAATCAGAGTTTAGAATATGAATAAGATTTCGTTTGGTTATAGCTTTTGTAAAAAAAAAAAATCTTACATCAGAAACCTCTTTAATTAGTACAGTAATTATTAAGATATCAAGACCAATTTGGATCTTGAGCAGGAAATTTCCCTTATGCTGAGAAATTTCTTTCAAAACCAACGGGAACTCTATAGAGTTGATAGAGTTGATTTCCCCAGTTAAAATGTCCCATTGATAAAGCCACTCTGAGCCTAGCATATGACATGGAGAAAAAGGGCCAGAATATAGAGTTTGCATTATCACTACAGCTTTTTAGTTTCAGTGGAGGGCAAGACCCATATTTGCTCAGGATAAGCCAGGAGGTACCTGTGTATTAGTGTCTCAGTGATAACTTGCAGCCTATGTAGGCTACACTGCTAAATGAAAGAGGACTAAGCAGCATCATGGAGTCCAAATGACCAAACAACTTATGTCCACGCTGCTTCCTAGAAACCTAAAGAAGAAGCAACAAGTGAAGTAGGAGCTGGAAGCGTGGAAATCTACCACTGCAGCTCAAATTTACTTTTTGAATCTTTTTTTTTTAAACAATTTAAATGTCCCCAGCATTATGCTGACTACCTTGGATTTCTGGTGCAATGAGAAATTATGGTGTAGAATCATCACATGAATCTATGTCATTGATATTTATACTTTCTATCCTGGCCCAAGGTGCACATAGTATCTTCAACATAACCTTATCTAGGGGCTGCTGGATGACTGTGTGGGAGGGATACAGAGAGTGGTCAAGAGTCTATGACTTCCCTAAATAGACAGGAAAAGGATCTTTGCAGATAGGTCTTTGAGTTAAGGTTGTCATTGCATTTTGTAAAGATGTGTTTTAGCAGCCTCAGTAACAGTTATGATCCTAAGGCACAAGGGTGCTGTGCTACATTTATACTCATCTGATGATGTAAGTCAGTAGCACAAAAGGAGTAAAATCGAGCCTATTCATCCATGGGTTCTTGCTGTAGTTTAAGATGTAACTCAAACTATTTCATCTAGAAAAAGATTTGTCTTTTCTAGTTGCTCTTACTTCTAGACTGATAAACACACCGAATCGTGTAGTGATTTTGTTACCTAGACAAATTTCTACAAGGAAGAAGTATGAAACCACTAAACTGATTTTCACTTACAATTTAAAAACAAGATTTCACAGTAGGGCTCTAGAGGCAAGATCTAACCAAAGATGAATCCCGAGTCACCCAACTGTTTGGTGTTAGCCTAAGGAAGCTTATTCTTCATAAAATAAAGCTCTGTTTTGATACCAGATGTTAATGCCTTTACTAAAACTGATCTCAGATGATAGATTACCGAAAAAGCTTTTAGCAACTGATAGAAATTAAAGCACTATTTGTGTATAACTAATACATATGGTAGACATTGTTTAAAGTATTTCTCCAGCTAGATGGCTTGATACTCAGTACTCAAATAGGAAAGAAAAACTATTCACACTGATCTCCAAGAGCAGAATGAAATCAGATGACTAGTGGCTGAACAAGCTAGGTTCTTTGAATATTATGGGTTGAATATAAAGAATGCACAGAACAGATCAAATCCAAAATGCAATACTGTATTTCTATTCACTGGGTATCAATGTGTCCCTTTTATCAGTCTTTCAGAATCCAAGGAAGTCGTGATTAGATGGCACGAGTGTTCCATTTTCAAAAGAATAGATAAATAGCATGAAAGTCCCCTTATGAGTTTAAGAAGAAATCCCCCCCGCACTATTTCTGGTTCCTAGCAAACTTTGCTGTTCTTTGAGAAATACCATTCCTTCAAGATATCATGCAATTCTGCATCTGCAAATGCCAGAAATACTCGGATGCCAGCACCACTGAAAAAGTCCTTCAATATATTCAATACTTCTCCTAACTACCCTTCTTGTCACAAATATTATTCACTATTCATTTCTAGTGACCTTTTTTTCAGTGTTAGATTGGTTTATACTTTAAACAAGAAGAATCTTAGTGCGAGGGTCTCCAATGAAATTTTATGATATAATTATATGATAAATGATGAACAGAACTTAACACTACTATTTTGTGATCATCATCATTCTGTGCTTTACTGCTGTTGTTATTGCCACCTCTAAAGGCCTCAAACAAGGCTATTGAGAATTTGCTGGCTGCTGCACTTGCTCAGATGAAATCTTGTTTTTTGTCCTTCCTGGGCTTTTGCAGTTTTATGCCCTGCCTGAAGTAAGTGGGGTCATATCAACTAAGTTAAGCTCACCTGTTAGTGTTTACTGAAAAACTAGAAATGTAGCACCCTGATTACTTTTCAAGAATGATAAGTAGACACAATCCAGTTTCTGGATAATTAGAAATCTGGATTATCATGAATGAACTTACCTGAAAGGCACAGTAGGAAGTTACTACTGCAGTACACATGGAATACAAATTATCAGATCATAATGCTCTAAATCTCCATTACACTGAATCCCAGGAAAACTTAAGAAACAGGAGATTCACCCAAGTTTCTTCACCCATTTACTATGTAAGAGGTCTTAATACCTCCAGAATTCCAAAATATGTTTCGGAAATAAGTTTACTAGCAATTTGCTTTGTTACTGAGGTTGTGCTCCTCAGTTTGCTCACTCACTGGTTTTAGTGAAAGGAAGATTTGAACTGCATCTGATATGATGTCCTTATCACAACACAATCAATTGTAAGATTTCCCAGCACTGACAGGCACATACTGAAAACAGATCTGTCTTCTGACCTTGCTGTTTCTTGTAAAGCAAGACATGGAATCTTCAGAAGAAATGAGAAACCACAGCTTATTCTTTTGGCGTTAATGTAATATATTTGATAGCTAACCATGCCTTTCCCTTTAGCTACTATTTGATGCTCCATTCTCATTTTTATCAGTTTTGCAGCACTTCGTCTCTTCTCTGGGCCATGCAGCGGTACAGAGGATATCATTTTTATAAGAGGATATGAAAGACATTTGTGTCCTCATGATGGGCATGTATTTGACCAAGTAAAAAGGACAAAAAGACATTTATTTTCTTATGCAAAATATTTTTTTCATTTGTTGAATGCGTATTTTAAATTATATTTTAATTAGAAGCAAAAATACTTTAGGAATAGAAATGCATTAATTTTATGATTCACTCATAAATGTAACATTAATCGGAAGTTACACTTAGAAGACAGGTCTACATGTTCTTAAATTCTTTTTTTAACTCATATTTGTTTGACTTATTAATATTTTCTGCTTTTATTGCTAAGTGAAAAATCCTTTGACAAGCACAATGCATAGCCAAGACAAATATTTGATTGACCCATGTTTTATTTTGTGGCATGAACTGATGCTTACAGGTGAAAATAATTAAATTTTATGGCTTATGCCCGAGGCACCTCTGGTTTAAAACTGTTGTAAAATAGCCTGATCATATTTAATAGCTAGAAGTGTACACTGCCACTGTAGGATAGAATGGTCATTAGACTAGCAATGTTGCCAATATTCATATTTGTTCTGGATAAAACATTTTTATCTGTTTATTTTAAGCTGAGGTCTTTATAAAACCAGGTCTACTGGAAAATACTCCTGAGGAAGTGGGTTTTACATAGTACTAGCTAACTTGCGCAGTCAGACGTGTTATGGTTATCATGTTTTGAACTCTACAGTTCTGACGGCATCCTTATTTTGGCCATGGACAACACCAAAAAGTTGGTACCATGGTAACTGATGTCCTGGCCAAAAGTGCCACATCTTCGCGTTGAAGAGGATAAGTTCCATGACCTGCTCTTTGTTCATATTTCAGGCTGTTAGCTTACCTGTGCCTTAGGTTCAAAGCATCTGTATGGTATTGAGGAAAGGCTGATCTTGGGATCACAGCTGATGAACAAGGTTCTGAGTTGCTTGGCTTGGATGGTGCCCAAAATAAGCCCAAAAGAAGGCCAAAGATTGAGGCTTGATCTTTGGAAAGATTCAATGAAGTTTGAGAGATTGGCATTTGGAAATTCAGACAAAACCCAAGATTTTACCTTGTGCTTGGAGAAAGCACTGACAGACCTTTCTCCTGCCTGGTGACTTCTATTCTAGGCACTTCTAAGAGGCTTTTGTTTCCAGCTCCTAAGAGAGCAGCAAGTTTTTAGGGAAATGTTAATCATTTGACTATGGGATCTGGTATGGCATCTCATTTTGGTCACAGAACCTCAGAGATGCTTTTTTCCAGACATCTTGTTTTCCCTCAGAAATTGCAGAGTACATTTTTGTTTTGAGATTATGGAAAAAAATAATGAAAAAAAATATTATCTCGTCAGAACTGTACAGTGTGTTCTAGATGAGGTCTCATCTGTGCCACATGCAATGGCAATAATTTCCCTATTTCTACTTATTGCCCAGAGGATCACGTTTATCCCTTACTCTGACTATCATTCTGGCAGCACATATCCATGCTTTGGTAGTCTGGCACCTTCATCTCCACCTGTGTCAGTTCCAGATGATGCTCCTCTCCACTAGCAGTTTTCTTGAGACCACATGGTTATGATTTTGCATTTATTACTACTGAATTTTATCTTGCTTCTATTTCTTAAGCCCTTGAAGCCATCCATTTTTTTTTTTCTCCATGATAAAGTAATTTATTTTTCTTGAAGGTGCCTCCTATCTTTGCAACACTGCAGATAACTCTATCTCAATACTAATACATATGCCATTATGCAATTATGAGCATAATGAAGAAGAACAGTCTTGCAATTTATCTTTAAGGAACTAGATTAGTAAGTACTCATCAGTCTTCCCCTTTTAATCTTTGCCATCTTTGCCAGAGCCATTTCCTTACTTACTGGGGGTTCCTCTAACACCCTTCACAGTGCCATGCAGCATCAGCCATAGCTGAAATCTACATTTCCTTTTTATAGAAAAACAACTCTATTTGACACCTATCATAAACTTATAGTAACTTTGGCTGATTTACAAGTTAATTATTTTATTTTTTGTTTGTTTGTTACGTTAAGAAATCTCATCCATTATGTTTAATTCGAATATCTTTTCTCTAGCATGTATTCATGAAGATCTGTGTGGGTTGGTTCTCCTCCAGCAGCCTACACTATCTAAAATTGAGATTTTTTTTTTTTTCTCCTAGCCATTTTAGGAGACTGGGGAAGGAATTACAGACATCCTGCTATAGCACATATAATTTTTATTTTCTTATTTCGCCTTTACTTGAATTCCTCTGTACAGGTGACCTCACTACCATTTACTTAATTTATTGATGGATATTCTTGAAAAAATATAAAAAGCTTAGATAAATATTTTTTTGTTCATTCTTCAATTTATTTTAAACCATATCAACTTTCAGTTCCTCAGTCCAGGGTTATTCTCAATGAATGGCTGTCTCACAACATTTGTATTGTTTCTAAAACCAAGACTGATGTAGCAGCTCAGCTTGTTGAAGCAGTATTGATGAGGATCTTTGTAAGCTGTAACACTTCAAAGTATTGCACTGTATGGTTACAAACAACCTGTATTCTTTCACCTGTATCATAGAAATCAATATTTTTCATAATGATGGAATTCCTGAGAACATTTATTGTGTTAACCTTCACTGTTACTCATCACTTTAATTTCTATAAATGCTTAAGAGTCCTTACCCTTTAGTATCTCTTAACAATCACGCCTGTTATTCCATCATGTATTTATTACCCTGACAATGGTGGGTGTCACTCCCTTCACTAGTTGTTCCAGTTTCTTCATTTTTCTGCTTAAGACCCTTACTTTTCATAGAAACATACAGATATTGATTGGAAGGTATCCCAGGGGCTAGGTGGTCCAACCTCCTGCTTGAAGTAGGACCACAGCTAAGTCTTGAAAATCTCCAAGGGTACAGATTCCACTAGCTCTGAGAAATATACAGCTGCAGGTAAATTATTCTTTCATTTCTTATTGTTCATCTCCCATCTCTCAAGCACATTCCTGTCACTAAATCCACCTCCTACAACTTTCTTCTTACACTTCAACCTTCTACTAACTGGTGTTCCTTTTTCTATTCCAATACTTCTATTTCTCTATTTTATTTCTACTCATGCTAAAATTAGTGTGCAAATGACACCTTTCCCTTTTCATCTTATTTTTCCATTTTCCTTTTTATACACTCTGCCAGTCTTAATCCTAGAATGCTGCTTAAAATCCTTAGCGTGAATGGCTTTTAGTGGCCCAACATCTTCATATCTTTCCTACATCACTCACGAATTTACCGACTGAGGACATCTGCCTCCCTGGTGGGCTATCAGAGGAATTTAACTGAGCACAGGCTGGGTTCCTTTTTCTTTTAAGCATCTGTCCCAGGATGCTCATTACCTATCAAGTCATTGAACTCTGTCAGGTCAGATGAACTTCCAGAACTTTTTTCCGTCTCCTGTCAGAATTACTTCAAACCTTACATCTGCACATCGTCTCTTGCTGCAGAGAAATGACTCTGAAGGAATCACATGACACGCTTGCTACACTATTTCGTATTTCAAGGCTTTTAATAAAGACCCTCTCCCTAATGTCATGCGTGAAGATAAAACCAAAGGTACCAGAAAAGAACTACTTGTAGTGGTCTTGAACAAACTATAACGTAAGGAAATTTTATCTATGACAAAGAAGATTTTTGATTTCTTTTAAATCTCTGTTTTATCTTCTCATTAGGAAAATCAGATCAAGGACGTTTGCTTCCTTTTCATAAGTGCACAACTCATTCAAATTCCTACCATCAAGAATATATGGTACAACTCACCAGAAGTCTCGTCAAACTTCAGTGAAGAAGCTAACAGTTGAGTATAGACAGTTTTCTACAGACATGCCCTGGATTCCTTGGGCTTCTCTTCCCATCCCACTGACTGAAACACCATTGACTTTTAAATTTCAGAAGCTGTCATCCATGTCAATAATCTTGCTCTGTGTTTAATTCTTCATTTTACTTGTCACCCTCTCTAGATTGCTTACAATTTCCTTTCTGTAGTGGCAGGTATCTCTCTTGAACTCTAACCTCCTGTATTTTACCTTCCTAATAAAACAATTACTAGTGGCTCTATATAAGCAACCAAAGATTGCTGAAGAAGAAACATAAGATAGCTCTTTTCTGCAAAAGCCATAACATGGAAGGATGAATTCAATAAGAAGTTATGAGCCTCAAAGAACACTCTTCCATTACCAATCACCATGGTCAATACATAAAGCGGAAGCAGTATGACTGAGTGAGAAACATATCCTTGACTTATCAGTAGACTATCTGACTAATTGGTATCCTTGAGGATTTTTATGTCTCAGTAAGAACATTTTCTGGGATATGGACAGCTTGATTTCATTCAATTTCACGCCACTTCAGCTCATGATTAGATCAGATTTAAATCGATGGACTTTACCTGTGACTGTTTGGAAGGACAAATCTAATTAACCTGATTGTCTTTCTACGTATTCTTTACCTTTTCTAAGTTCTAAACTCTTGTTGTTTATCAGTGACCACAAAAAAATCAGTTAGATAAAATATGCATATACTTTTTTTTTTTGCAATGATTAAAAACCTATATTAATTAAATTAAATAATGTAGAATAAAACAATAACAGCAGCAAAAAAGAGGGATTAATTATATCAACTGGAACACTTGGAGTTTTTGCCTCCTATGTTTGGAATTGGATAAGCTGTGAATGAATAAACAACAGTGAATAAAAACACTCCCTTAAAAATAAAGCAATAAAATGTCTACAGAAGACATGACAGTCCACTGTGTTAAGCAATTAAATATCAAATATCAAACATTAAAAGCATTTCCACATATCCCTATCACATAAAGATCCATCTAGTTTTCTGTGACGGAATTTCTGAATGGGATCTAACAAAGAATGCAGATAGTTACTGATTTCAGAGTTTATCTGTACCACAATGTGCTTTTGAAAATTCAGCACCTGGAATATGTGGTAAAAGATAAAGAAGAATTTATGTAATATAATTAATGGGACCACTGGAACCCTGGTTGAGAAGACATACTGGATTGTGTAAAACCTGGACAAAATCAAAAGCTTCTCTTTGAACCCTCCTCTAATTTTAATAAGAATTTCCACATACAGATGTAAAATATTTACTGCATATGTAGTTTTGTAATGATCTAAGAGTGCTGATGATACTGACAGACATCAACAAATGTCTAAAGATGCTTGTGGATGAAACCAGAGGCAGCTTTGGGAGTGCAGAGAACAAAAAGCATGCAGCCCCTATATTTGCTGTAGCTGTGAGAAAAGTTTTGTATGTGAATAGGGTGGGATTCCCTACATTCTGACTAGTACCCTTCTCTGAAGGAAACTCTTTGGCTTGTGTCACCTTCAGATAAAAGCAGAAAATGTCTTGGTGGTTCATTTTCATTCATCTTATACAGCTAGCAACCCTCATTATTTATCTGCAAGCATCTGCTTACACTGAATGAGTGGCAGAAATGTAACCCTGTTCATAAATATGAATATATCTGCTCAAAAAGACTGGACCACAGATTATAGTGTTATTAGTCTTTAGTTATTAGTTCAGTACTGTGTCAAGTGTTACTATCACCAAATTATGTGTTGTTTTTTTTTTTCTCAGTTCATATATCAGACAGTATTTCAGAAAGGGATTATTTCTTTGCACACTTCTATGCATACGTTCAGCTAACACTCCCCACATCATGACCTGAACTCCTTGGGAAAGCTCTCAGCTTTGGGTTTTTGCCTCTTGTTCTCTTTTTATTCCCTTGTTGCAGCCTGTGATTAGTAGGAGAAAAGGAGCTTTTTACCAACAACTCAGTACTGAGTTCAGCATTGATCAATACATCTCCAGAGACTTCTTCAAGTCTGCAAGAGGATGCTTATCCATCTTTCCTGCTGCAGTATTTCTAATCAGGCTGTACAGGTAGTCAAAAGTTCACATCAATAATTCACAGTGTTCTTCCATTTTTTTTATATGGTGTCTTGCTGCAGAATTCTAAAATCTTCCTAACCTGCCTTGCATTTATTAAAAGAACACTTGCCCATCTCTCTTTCCATTCTTAAGCTTCCAGTATTTGTTATGTCCCTAACGTGCTGGACATTGCAAATAAAATACCCTGTAAGGCTGCTCCCTCATTCAATTACATGTCAACCCTTGTTCCATACCTTCAATCTTCAAAAAGATAGATAGAAATTTATCATAGTTCTTTGTACTTCATCTTAAGCTTACACTTGCAGCTTGTGTGTACCTTAACAACACAGGAGTATAACAAAATAGTAAAAGTTACGAAAATGCTAACACGGAAAGCAACGGGAAGGAATATCTTCCTATATTGTGCATCTTCAAAAAGGTTGTGGTTTCTCTTTTTTCACTGCTTTTGCAGGCACTCAATGATGAAAAGGGTAATCTTTCCAGGAAGGGTGAGTAAATGGAAACTCCAGCTGTCAGGGTAAAGAAAGAAGACCATGTTTAATATTGCTATAGACCATCGAGCAAAAATCACAAAGCAATCTGGTAGAGAGAGACAGAAGACTTCTGTTTCTTTTTCTGAAGAATGTAGCAGGCACTGACCCGATGTCCTTTATTGTTTCTTGAGATTTGGGCAGCCAGCTTGAGATAACCACAAACAAGAACCAAATTGTTCACTACAACTTTGCATAAAAACTTATTTTAGCTTTGCGTTATACACTACTGATACATATAATGGAGCTAGTTTGGCTACGAGGAACTGCAATCTTATCGACCTTGGAGGAATGTTCTATCTTTTATTCGAAATAAATGAAAACTGTATACAGATGTTAGCAACAGTACCTTCTTTCAAGTCAAGAAGGGCAAAATAGATAAATCATTATTTGAACCTCAAGTGCTCCATGATGCAAGGTGGTGAACACCACCTAAACAATGCTACATCAGCTTCTGTTAAAATGAATGAGAGAATTGAGGCCAGCGGAGACTGCAAAACAGTGCATGCTTCTGATAGTGATGCTATTAAAAAGACAAAAAAAATTAAAATAAAATCGAGTATCAAGTATCAAAACCTGTAATGCAAAATACTAGTTCTACAAAGTATTTATTATGGCTTTAATAAATTAAAATTACTAATAACTGTTGTTTATAAGGTATTTCCATAGTGTCTGTAATGAGGTTCTCAGTAATTTGAAACACCCTGATATTCTCCTCCTTCTTTGGATATTCAAATTACATACGGAGTTTTGTGTGTGATTCAGCTGGAAACACACAGTGACTAAGAAGGAAGGTGACAAAGGGGACTCAGAAGTTGTGGATTCCATTTCTAGCCTGGTTATACTACGGCTTCCGTCCCTGTAAACAAATTACTAATCTTTTTGACCCGAAGTCTCTGCTGAACCTCTCTAATAGTGATGTTGTGAGCATTAGTAAAGTTGCACTGTCTGGAGAGTCTCACCCAGGGATAAACAGCTGCAAAGAATTGTGTATTTTCCTTCATATATTTCTAAAATATGTGATTTATTTTACAGACATAATAAGGTGTTTTATTTCTCCCTTCCCCGATACTTCAGGGAAGCAGGTGGATATGTTTGGGCACAAAAGGTCAAAATATATCCCTTTGCATCCATAATTTTTTTTAATCAAGAAAGAGCTGATCCCAGGTGTTGTTACCGCCAATAATTCTGATAGATTTATAAATTTACTAGGGGGAAGCAGAGCGATGCGTTAGTTACAAATTCAGATCTGTCTGTGCTGATTGTGTTGGACTGCCACAGAGGAGAAATGGGACTAGATTGCTAATGAGGTAGGTAAGTCCTCAGCAATTACAATGATACTCTTCTAAATATCTGAACTATCAATCACTAAATGAAAGCAAACTGGTGCCCTGATGGTCTGGAATAATCCCCTTACAGAAACCAAATCATTAATAACACCAGAATCAATTTCTGCTCCTCCTCTCTGCTCAATGATAGCAGAGGAGAATGGGGAAAGGGAGAAGCCAATAGCTGACGCTTGATTTCTTAAGATACAGCTTAATGTCTTCTCTCAAGTTAAAGTGAACAGTAGCATGGTCTGAATCACTCAACAGGAGGGACTTTATTGAGCAAGAAGTGACAACAGATGCAGACAAAAGTGAAGGGAAAAGTCAGGAAAAGAAAAATGGATATAAACCAAAGGGGACTTCTTGGCTGTAAAGGGCCAAGTGTGATACTCCGTATAAAGTTTTCCAAAGCATGGCACTTTCAAAGCCATTAACTCTTGGGAATAAACAATGCTTTAACATTCTATTTCAATTAAATTAAAGCAAATCTATGAAAGACAACTTTCGCTAAAATAAAATATAAACTTTAGTGTTCTGACTGATAGACAGCAAACCAGGCTCTAGAAAGGAATGCTTTGCCTGTGTGTGCATTCAGTCCTTCCTAAATTACAAAAGATAAGAAATAATAACCATTCCTGATAAAGACATAGATTTGTCATCCTAGGTCCATTCAAGAAACACATAACCTTGAAGATTGATCAAGTCTTTTCCCTTGTGACATTTCAGCTTGGCAGCGTTAAATGCCTCTTGGTCTTTCATGTGCATTTCCACGTTCCAGTTGCATCTAAACAAATCTCCTGTATATATTAGTATTTTCTTCTGTAATAAAATAATCTGGTAATCGTTAAACTTTATTTACCGGGGCTATATTCCAAGCCTTAATTTTTGTTTAGCGTAAATGTTTGTCAGTCTTTTTATTACACATTCGAGAACATACAGAAGACACACAGAGTCCTAATTCTCTAGTGCTGTTGACTAGAGTTTCCTCCACCTGTAGGAAAACAGTCTCAAAATAGCAGGTAGTTCTTGTGCCTGCTTCACAGCCGCTGTAGCAAGAGATGTATGGTTGGGAAAAGTGGAAAATCAGGTTCTGCATCTTCAGTTTAAAAAAGTGTTAATTAGTCTAAAGCCTTAGTTTACTTGTAATTGCTATGATATTAGAATGCTTATCAGCTGACTCTTCTTTTGCTCCTTTCTGGTCAACATACTTCATTACACATTCTCCTGATACATTCCCAAGTCTCTTCCAATCAATCTTGAAGTTTCATCATCGTAAATCAGAAGTGAGGCTGATCGTGGATGTTGATTCCAACATCCTTACTCTCAAAAAGATGTCCTTTTTTTGCTACTAAAGAGTAATTGAACGCATCTGGGAATGCTTAGAAACTGGAGCAGATGGCTTGCTGTCCTCGGAGCCATGCTGCCAGAAGGGGGAACCTGCTGCACGTCCTTCAGAGAACCCAGGCGTACAAATCGCATGAGGCTCCAGGAGCTCAAAGTCAAAGGGGGCAGTCTTGGTGCCTACACTTTTTGGCACCACTTCATCTGAGTTAGACTAGATTACAGACTGAGAACAGAAACACGTTCGCATGGCTATCTGGCACAAAACATTAAAAGAAGATAAATAATAAGACAAGGGTCAGATTAACAGAGGGAGGATTAACCATTTCCAAGACCTTGCTAATAGTATTTTATTACATGTTGCAGAACGAGCAGGAGGCTTCTGCTTTGTGCTATGCAGCTCCGTCCTCCTGTCAACATTGCTGATACACCTGTACTTGATTAGAGCTCCTTTGATTGAAGGTTTAATAATTATCGACCCAAGATTTCAAAACCTTATTTGAAAGCTGCTGCATTTTAATCTAATACCACTCACTGGGTAAATGTTCAGGCACACAAGGCTTTGAAGAGGCACTTGCATCCTTTTTGTGTGACATCACCGCTCTACCACAGCGCTGGGGAGCCCGAGTGCCTTGGCTGGAACCTGTGACTTTACGATTCCCGTTTACATTGCTCGCACACAGCACCTGGTCTGCATGTCACTAAATAGCTCTGGAAAGCCTGTTTGGCCTTCAGCAAGCAAACCCTCCTCAGAGTAGCTGATACTGTCGCTGTTACTGACACAACACTGAAGTAGGCCCATAGAGAGAACTGAAAAAGCAGAGGCCGGGCCTGGGGTCGACAGCTGGGCCCCACGGGCAAGGGGCTGGGCGGAGGAAGGGCCGGGCCGAGCCGCGTCCGCCCCGGCCTCGCCCTAGCAGACACGTTCCCCAGCTACAGAGACTATCCCCCCACACCACCTCCCAACAAGGCCCTGTGACGTCGCCAGGCGCGGTCGGACGCGTGACGTCACGGGGCCTACATTGCCCGGCAGGCCCCGGAGCGCGCTGGAAGTGACGTTAGGCCGCATCCGGGGAGCGCGTCGGCGGTGCGTGGGGGCTTTGCCGGTTGCGGTGCGTGCGGTGGGTCGGGGGCAGCCAGGCCGGGGCCCGGAGCAGGTGCTCGGGGGGTGGCGGCTGCCGCGGCCGCCCCCGCCCCAGCTGAGGCACATCTCTCCTTGCAGGTGCGGCCATGGCGGACTCCACGCAGAACGGGCCCATGCAAGGCGGGGCGGGCGGCGGAGCCGTGGTAAGGAGTCCCTGGCCGGCCGGGGTTAGGGGAGCAGGCCGCGGCGCCGACCCGAGTCGTGCGGGGCGGGCGTGTGATGGTCCTGGGCCGGCCACGGTGCTTCTCCAGTGGTGCGGGCGCCCCTTGTGCTGCTGGGAGAGTCCTGCAGGAATCGCGGCATGGCCGGCTACGGGCAGGGGGAAACAGCCCTTTCTGATTGAAAATGTGCTGTTCCTGTTCCGCCGCTCTTGAAAATGTCTCCGTCAAAACTAATTCTGTGTGGCGGCAGCTATACGCCTGTAGTTACATTGTGCAAGCAAGGCAATAGATAATGGTATGAAGATGCTTACAGCTTGGTTAGTTTAATTTCTGGTTGCTTTCATAAAAAGAATCTAGGAACATAGGGGAAAAGAGCACTCTTCAGAAGCTTGTTCAAGTTGGGGAAAAAAAAAATAAAAATTTGGAGCCCTTTCGGGTGAAAGGAAGCTGATGTTTGGATTTCAGGCACCTAATAGCCCCAAGCATGCTGTGTTTCGTTAGAGCCTTTCTGGTATGGAGACTACATGAGGAGTGAAAAGGACTGTGGTTAAAGGGAGCTCACCAACTGGAGAGATGCTAGATTACCGTTAAAAGCCTTTTACTTTTTTGAGGCTAATATTATGTAGGCCAAAACGATGCCCCTTTTCCTTGTGATGCAGTTATGCTAACTTTACCTGACCTCCTCTTCTTTTTTTTTTTTTCCTTCCCTTTCTACTGAGTAAGAATCGTGGTGATTTAGCCCCACGTGTGTGCAATGTATTCTGAAGAGAACCTTGAAGCAATAGATGCAGTAGTTGGTCAGGTCTACAGACCTTGCACGATGACATTTTTAGAGCTGGCTGCTTAGTGAGGTTGGTTTTTATTGGGAGAACCATTACCTCTGCAGAAGATCTTACCACTCTTGTTAGGTTGTAATGTACAAAGGAACGTTTTGGTTCTGAGGAAGCCTAGCTTTTTTTGATCTAGTTAGTAGCATCATATGAGTCAAGTACCACACAACAAAAAGATACTCTTCAAGCTATAATTTGCTTCTATTCAAGGTCGGAGAGACTTGCAATTTAATATAGAAGGGAAGAATGTTCATTGTATGCAAATATTAAGATACCAACTTCTGTGGGGGTTGGTTTTTCTCTTTTTCTTCTAATGTAGCAATTTCTGATGGCTAACAAGTTGGATACAGCCATGTGGATTTCCCGCTTGTTCACAGTTTACTGCTCAGCTTTATTTGTCCTGCCTCTTCTAGGGTATGTATTGTAAAATAGCATGAAAATTTGCAAAGTAATTACACTCCCTTTTCATAGAGTTGTTTTTATAGGGGTAAATTTGGGGAAAAAAGAATAAAATTGTAGGGGTAAATTTCAATTATTCGTCTGGATGTTTGTGTCAGAACAGTTTACAGATTTTATATTGATTTAAAGCACTTCTAGGGGTGCTTGGAAAATTTGTTGAGCAACTGTAAAGTAGAGGCAATTGCATGTTTTTATATATAGTTATGGAGTAATATATTGAGTTGTTTTACCTTTAGTAGCTGCATTAAGTCAGTGTTAACAGTTTTTGAGTTGTATTTTGGTAATAGCGCTTATGTACAATAATAGAAATACTTCAGGTGTTGTGCAATTGTGATGCAATTCTCAAGGGGGGAAGACTTCTGAGCAGGGGCTTGGTTCATATGGTAACATCTCCTCTGATGATTTGCAGGTTGCATGAAGCAGCAAGCTTTTATCAGCGTGCCTTGCTGGCAAATGCTCTTACTAGTGCCCTTCGACTACACCAAAGGCTACCGCACTTTCAGCTTAGCAGGGCATTCCTGGCCCAGGCTTTGCTGGAGGACAGCTGCCACTACCTGTTGTACTCGCTTATCTTTGTGAATTCCTACCCTGTTACAAGTATCCTTTACTCATGTCATCCTGGTAATGTTTTTAAATATCTTAAAAACTTGGCTCTTCTCCTCGCTTGTGCCATGATTTGAAAAACTAGTTTAAACTGGGATGTTTGCTGTTCACAGAACATACCCTGTTTAAAATAGGAGATGCTTACGTTGACTGATCCATATTCAGGTTCCTTATCTCTATAACTAGTACACTGCATTCTCTGGCTACTTAGCTTTTCTTTTCCTGAGACTTAAGTTGAGTGGATTTTATGACCAGCCTCAAGTGATACTTTTAGAAGTTGATAACTTTCATTTATTACCAGTGCAGGGTTTATATATGACACTACTGTAAGTAGGACATATATCATGTAGAAAAACATGTATCTTTTTCAGATAAGTTATTAAACAGATAAAGTCTGCAAAAAAACCCTTATTCCTGTGGCTTGTCAAAGGTGGCCTGTAAGAACAGACTTTGTGCTACTTTGTGCATATGCTTAATGTCCTACTCCTAAAATGGCTCTGGCAGAGAGTTGTCCATGTTCTTGCTCTCTAAAATCCAAATGGCTGGCAACTGCGTGCTGTTTGGTAAATAAATGCATTTTGTAGCATCTCTTAATAAAAACTTGACTACATGCATTTGACAGATTTTTAATGTAGGAGGAATGCATTTCAGTAGAAATGCACTGGTGTGTCATGGCCTATGTTGTACTTTTGCATACCTGCATACACATGCATTTTGAAGTTAATAAAAAATGCACAGCAAAGAGGTGTAAGATGCAAAGGGAAGACATATACGTATCTTAATTCAGTATAGGTCATTCCAACCAACCTCATGCAAAGAGCCATCAAGCAATGACTTGTGTGTTAGCATAACATCATGGTGAAGTAGTTGTGCAGCATATAATTTTCCTTATCGCACGCTTTAGTGAGTATTTTTCCAGTTCTGCTGTTCTCTTTGCTTCATGCTGCCACATACACAATGAAGGTTCTTGATGTAAGTATGATGTGATGTACAATACTGTTGGTATTCTTGGGATTGATAAACAGGCTTGTGCTGCAGCTGTGGTTTCCTTTAGCTACACTAGAGGACTTAGTGTGAAACTGTACTATGGAATCTTGGAACACAGAATCTGAGAGGCCTTTTTTGGGGTTGGTTCCTCCTCCTTCCCTTCTGTCATGACTCGTTAGGTTGGCTTTTTTTAACTGTTTTTCTTTAAATGGAAGAAAAAGCTCTGTAACAGTTAAGCTGAAACTTAAGACATGTCTTTTCAACCTAAACCACAGCCTGTGAAATTTAATGTTCTATTTTAGTAGTAAAATAACTAACAGCAGGGAGAGGCTGGCAAGCAGAATACCTGCCAGTTGGACCTGCTGCTCAATGAACTGCCTTGTGCAGCTTAATGTAACTCCAGCCTTTGGTGTTCGGAACAAGGCTATCCTGCTGCACAGGTACTTCTTCCTAGTGAGCAGAATAAGGCTCATGGCCATTTCTATGTGCTTAAACCTAAAATGAGCAGGTGAGGGAATTGCAATACCTCATGTTTTTAATTGAGCTCTCTGTAATGAAGGCATGCCAAGCTTCTGGTAGTTTCATTTGGGATACTAATCTCAATACCTTTAAAAGATCTAGTTTTAAAATGCTGAAATGAGTTGTAAATGGTGATTGTTAGTATTTTGATTTCTTTGTGCTAGGGAAGATGGGTGTAACTTAAAAAAACATTGCCAGAAAACATGTTATTTCTTTCCAGGCACGAAGTTCAAGCAGTCTGCCCTTTCTGCGGAATCTTTTAGAGAAACTGAATGCTAATCAACAGAATATTCTAAAATTCATTGCTTGCAATGAAATTTTCCTGATGCCAGCTACAGTTTTTATGCTTTTCAGGTAAGAATTGCCATAAATATTTTCAGAATTGGGAGCTTTCTATGAAAGATTACTTTTTGCAGTTGAATTCCCTTTAGGTCATAGATCTCCATTTGTATAGTTCTGGCCAACCAAGGGTTGAACTTAGAGTGAAATGTATTCAGTTCTGAGACTTCTCAAGTTGGTGCATTATGAAATCAAGAAACATTCACTCTGATAGAACTGAGCACCAAAACCCCCTTCCCTTTCACAGCATGGGTGTTGTTATTGGGTCAAATCAAAGTTTTTCAGGCCTGTAACTTGTATTCTCTTACACTGTTCAGTAAGTTTGTTTGGTCAGAGTATTAAGGTCTTCAGCTTCATTGAAAGTGAACCCTTATTTTTTGACTATTTGACTCCAGAAATTTAAGAGGCATGAAATTTCATTGTGCTAGAAGTGTACAAGTGGGAGTAGGTTATGTCTGCTCCTGTGCTGCTTTGGACTGATGACCCTTGTCTCTTTTTGTTTTGTTACTCTGTTTGGTTTTGCCTGCTGTGCAGCCTGTTGAGTTCATTTTAGGGATCTTGAGCATATGCATGTTGGAATCCTACTAGAGTCATATATGCATAATGACGTGCCAGTCGCTGAAGTTTGGGTCATTGCCTTTTAATATTTGGAGGGGGAATAACACCCTTTGTTCTATACAAGTCATAGCACTGAGAGAGCATTTGTCTTGAGTGGTCTCACAGGCAGCAGAAGGGAGGCTTTATCTTCTTGAAAGTTGATAGAGTGCATAATTTGTCTCTATCTTTTTGATATGTCATCTGAACACTTCAGTGCTTCAGCCGTGAAGGTTCCAATTTTATTTAAGGTCATTTACCAACTGACAGATAATACTCTGTATCCAGAATCTGAAACTTTCAAGTGCTTTAAACTTCTCTTTAGAACTACTTTCTTTTTTTTTCTCTCTTTTCCTCTCTTGCTCTGTGGAGAATTTAGTATGTGAAATGTCGCGACTTGATATGTTCTCTAGTAGCAAAGAAAGAAGCAGCAGCTTTAGTCATTAAAATTAAACTCCTAGTATTTCTGTGCTTTGCTATGTATGGTTTGTATGCTACCTGTTCACTGTTGACAGCACTGATGTGAAACAGCAGTGTTGTAAAGTACTAAAACCTGATTTCAGTGTAATGCCAAGCTGATAACAGACTATTTCAATTAATATCTCAAGACATCTGTAATAGTCTGCAGTGTCTTCTGAGAAGTTTTGCAAAAGATACTAGAAATATGGTCCAGATATTTGAAGTGCTACAGTTTGAGCTGAAAAAGCTTGCTGTAACTGAACTATTTATGTTAGCCAGTTTCTGTGCTCGACCAGCAAGCTTTCTTAATACTGAACAGGCATCCACTATCACTTCTGTGCTTCTTTGTCCACCACCAGAACTGAGACATAAGGAAAAAATTCATAACTATAAAATCAATGCAAGAACAGCATTTCTTTAACTGCTTCATTTAGCAGTTTTATTGTGTAATGTAAGTTTCTGCTTTCGTAAGTGTATGGTTACATACTTTGTCTTCTCAGATCTAGATTATCTGAACCAATGTGACCCCAATGTAGGATTTTTTTTTTTTTTTGAGCCTAAGTAGTTTGCTTGATTTTATTAGAAGTCCTGATTTTTATTTTTTTTTGGTCAGTATTAAGCTCTACTTCTCTTTTAGTGGGCAAGGAAGTCTGCTCCAGCCGTTCATCTACTATAGATTTCTTACGTTACGCTACTCCTCTCGGCGAAATCCATACTGTCGGTAAGCACCAGATTGATTTAGGAAGTTAATATTTAACTGCATAGCCTTTAAGCATTCAGAGAGTTTCTTCATTCTAAAAGGAATACGTAACTCGTGATACTAAATCTGCAAATGGTAATCACAGAATGTGGAATACACCTGGATGTGGCGGGGGGGGGAAAAAGAATAGCTGATTCAAGGTGACATTTATTTTATATAATGGAACTGTTCTGAAATATGACACTATCCTTGAATGGGAGCTTTCAGAACATTCTTGCATAATCAAAACTATGCTTTGAGAGAAGAAAGTATTTTTAATTGTTCTACAACCATATATGAGAAAGGTATCATCATTTTTAGATTCCAGACCTACCTGAGGCTAAGTCTATAAGTGAACATGCATTTATGAACTTGTGTAATGTTGACCTAAAAAAATAATCTGTTGATGATCTTAAACAAGTTCATTATCTCCTTCAGTTAAATTCGTAAGTCAGGCTAATTATAGCTCAAATAGAGCTGTCTTGATTTTGTTTGAAAGTCAGTCAAGCCAATACTATAGCATTAAACTTTGAAATCATTAATATTTTAATGAGGATTTGCTCAAGTCAGTGCTTTCTTAGAACTTTCCTTGTGACAAGTACTGCATAGCATAAGTTTTTTGTGAACATACCTTCCAGTTTGATCACTACTTGCTGAAAAAATGGTTTGCTAAAATAACAAGGAAGTGGCTTTGGCTGCTGGGGTATGCAAAGATGGGTCTGAGAATCGTAAACTTAATTGTCCTATTCCGTACTATTTTGTAAGAAATCAAGTGTTCCATCTTAGTACATGTTTGGGGCTTTTTTGTTTTGTTTTGGACTTTGTGTGTGTTTGTTTTCTTTTTTCTTTTTTACAAAAAAAAGAAATCTATGAAGGCACTTTACACTTTGGTATCTAAAAATAATTTATGATGTGCAATACTAAAACTTAACTGTCAATACAACTAGCTTATCCAAGGTATTCTGCTGGTATTTATGTAGTTTTAAGGAAAACTGGTGATAGGGATTTTATTTCTCGTGTCTACTGTCCGATAGTTGCTTCTAGAGTGCAGGGTTCTTGTCTTCTGGCAAGAAGCAGTGCAAACACAGAATTGCCTCCCAGCTCCTTACATTATACCTGACTGATAAAGCATGACTTTTTATAGTTTTCTTGTTTTAGCGTGGAGGTGGAATTTTTCTGCTGTCTTTGTACCTGTCCTCAGCTGGAAGCTGCTGAACTAAAGTTGATTGGAAAGTTAATTGAAGAGTTAACGCTTAAAGGACAAAAATTTTGAAGCTCTTGCAAGATACTGCAACACTGAGTTGATCTAAGGAATCTAGTGTGTGTGGGATGTTGAGAAAGGAAGTGAATTAATAAGATAGATTTAGATGATACTTCTGATAAATGCTGTAGGATTTTAAAACTGTTTTTAAATCTGATTTTTCAGGACTCTCTTCACCGAGTTGAGGATTGTTGTTGAACACTTAATAATGAAGCCCTCATGCCCTGTTTTTGTAAGAAGACTATGTCTCAGCAGCATTTCCTTTATAAGCAGATTGGCACCAACTGTTGCATAGCCAAATTCCAGGCACTTGTGTTTTGTGAACATTATGAGCAGCTGGCACTTCTGCTGATGATTATAAATTCCTGGTTTTACACCGATCTCACTCCAGGCTGTATAAAAATGTGTATATGCTTTTCTTGGAGGTAATAGGAAATCAAAAGCAAGTAATGGAAACTTAAAATTACTGTGCTGGATTGCTAATTGGTGGGGGGGAAAAAAAGTAGCTGCATCTTATCCAAAACATGCCCAGTTATAGAGAATTGTTTTTTTTGGGGAATCGAGGATTGTTTGAGGTTGACAAACTTTTAAGAAGTATATGCTCTGTAGGTTTATGTTAGTTCAAACTATAGCTCCTGTAGGATGTCTCCAGTGGGTAGCATTTGGTACACATACCTATGCAGTACAGTTTGGACAGTATTCTTTGGCTTACTAAATGTCTCTGTATAACCATTTTGTCTAAATTGCTGTACTCAATGTAATAATATGGCCCACTTAGATTTTGATTCCTTTTGTTAAATTCAGTCAGGCTGACACAGTTAACATAGTTACACCTTTTCTGAAGGAGAGGCTATTTTTATTAATACTAGTTAAAAAGAACGCTTCTAAGTTTCTGCCTTGTGACATAATCTTACATTATGTTGTTGGAGGAAATACCAAGACTCTGATCACAGAAAAGTCTGTACAGTTATCTTGTCATAACAAGATGTTTTACCAAGCCAAACTGCTGACCCATAGGCTTTTCAGACAAAGATGCAATGCTTAAACCTTTAACCATCTTTTAAGTGAACTAATCAATGTAAACGAAGTACCTTTTGCAGAATCGTTGCAGATTTGTTGGTGTGTCTACACAGATGTGAGGCTGCAGTAACTCAAGCATGTCAGCTTTTTAGATAATGAATCTGTAGCTAGCTCTATATAAATTGTTCTTCCAGTTTCCGAGGCTCTCATTGGTGATGGGAAATTTGCATAAGGATTGCACCTGTTTAGGTAGCTTCCAAAGCAAATGGGTGTAGGATTATTCTGGCATAAATCCTTCTGGTGACTGATCTGAAGCCAGTGTCAACTACAGAAGCAAATATTAAATTTGGTGCTGATTTTGCATTCACCTAACAGCTGAGAAGTGTGTCATGGAAAAAGAATATGGTTTGGCCGAACACAGCTTCTTTCCATGGAGTCAGGGCAAATTATTTGCCTAATCTTCTGTAATTAATGTTAGTGTTCTAATTGCCTAGAATTAAATGGGGTTCATTGGCCTTTTGTAAACTTCTGTAGCACTCTACTTTAACTACTCTTCCTTGGTCAGCAAAACCTTACGCAAAACACTTTCAAAACCAGTCTTGAAACAAAGTATTTTCCTGTTACTGTTGAGTTAACCTAGTTGTGATGTGGATATCATTCAGACTTTCCAGTTGTATTAGTTTGTTAGATCAGAGCCATATATTTATAAACTTACTTCATTTTTTGCTCAACCTCTTGGTACTGATGAACCAATTGGTAGTTGAATATGATGCTCTTTGACTACTTGTCTTGCTCTCTGAACGTGATCAGCTATTTATAGAACACTTGCACACTGCAGAAGCAACTGCATGCAGTAATGCTCTACAGCTGCTAAAGACTTGCAATGAGATGCATTATATGTATATCCTGTAATTTGAGAATTTTATAAAACCTAAAATTTCTACTGCAATAAAAGGAGTGATAAATGTAATTTGCTAGGCTCATCAAGCTTATTTTCTTCCTAACAATGTACTGTTGCTTGAACCTGGAAGTTGAGCAGAACGCTGTCAGGGGTGTGTGTGCATGTTCTTATATTCCCACTGCTGCTTCTAAATTGGGACATAATGTGTCATGTGTTTCTAAATTATGTTAAAAGGAACTTTTGCACTTTAGAAGGCAAAAATTCCTTTTAACATGACCCTTTTCTTCAAAATTTAACACAAGAATAAGCACTGCAACAATGGTATCTAATCAGAGCATAAATCTAGACCTACTTTTTACCATTTAAATTCTTCAGCACTATTCTAGACCCTCTTTCATGCTATGTTGTATGTTGTTCCAGTGGTGACGTCAGGCTGTTCAACAGTTTGCACCACTGTAATTAATTAATTTAGCCATTTAAGTTGATTCCCCTGGAAGTGGAAGGCAAATAAATATCTTTGTAATTACTGTAAGCAAAATAATATGTTACTTCTGAGCAAAGCCTGTTGTTATGGGTGCAGTCTGCTGTTCCTGTAATTGTATGCTGTTACTAAATTAAGGAGAAGTCTAAATTGGATGTGATGTATTGCAACTGTAACTGAAGGATGCTACGTCTTGAGATCCAACTCTGTGAATGGCTGAGGAAGATTAAAAGGAGTAAGTGAATGAGATTTTCATAAGTAGAGAGCTGGAGGACAGTGCCATGGAGTACAGCTTTATATGTGGTGACTGAATTTCTTATTAACTCTTCCTGTTAAGTCTTAAAAATGGATCAAAAGGAGGAAGGTGTTCCATAAATGGGATTCGATTTGGTTTTCCTAGTAGTATATTCTTGGCTTTGCAAGGAGTTGCTTGACAAATGAGGCCTGGATTTTACTTGTGTCCAAACTTACCTCTCTGATGTACCAAGGGAACATGGAACAATGGGGTAAGAATAACTTCCAAGCAAAATAAATAGGGCATCTGACCTGCGTTCTGCATCGACTTTGATTTTTACTGCAGCCTTTAGGCTGCCTAAGTGATAACACCGAGTTTCCACAACACTGACAAAAACATCCTGTCCTTGTGTCTGCTTCCTTGCCACAGTTTGTGACTGTTTCTATACTAACGATTAAACAAAACCTGTGAAATGCTGGTTGTGTCCTGACAGCTTGAGATTTTTTTTTTCTGGTGAAAAGAGCTGTATGCTTATGCTGCTGTGCTGTCAACAGCTAGCTGTGATGCAGAGTCTCTAACAAGTCTGTGGTGGTAGAGAAATTTTGCAGCTGACCATAAAATGCCTGCCAATTCCAAATGTGAAGCAGGGGATTTTTAGTTCTACTGAATGGTTGTCTACCTAATGTGGTATCTGCACTGCTATAAAATACACTGGTGATTGTTTTTATTGTCTTAGCTTTCAGAAGTTAAAGTGCTGTTGCACAGATTCTGTGGGTAGACTTACCCCTTTCTGTGCACAAGCTTGCTGTAGAAGTGATGATCCAGGGTAAGACTTGTCTGTTCTTACCTGTAGATAAATAAAGGGCCCACGGGGTCTGATGGAGTAGTTAATGCCAGTTTGGATTTCTGATACACAAAGCAATTCGCTAAATGCATCCATTCTTTCCTCGATTGTCTTGAATATTATACTTTTACTGTCACTTTTGTGCTGTCAGTTTGTTTTGCTCCCTTTGACAGATGTTCAAGGGGAGCAGTATCTCTTAATATTTTAAGATATTTTAAGGATTTTTTTTTAATATATTGTCATGAGCCACTATTTGTTCCAATTATTTATTTTTTTTAGGCTACTAACTAGGTATGTGATAGTACTGTCCAAACAAATAACGTAGCTGGTTATTTTGTACACTCTCTTGAACCTTTTTATGATTAAGCACCAGTATTGCAACATTTGCAGATCCCTGTTAATTAAGGAAGTACAGTTCTTGCCCATTTTACAGATGGGAACTGAAGCATGGAAGGAAGGACCACTTGCCTGAGGCAATATAAGAGCTCTGGCAGAGCAGGAAATAGAGAAAACAGAGTTGGACAAGCATCCAGGGTGAGCTGAGATTTCTTCTTACACCACTTATAACTTCTTGGTCCTTTTCCAAAGCAATACTAACAGCTGCTTAAACAGGCTGCAAAAAGTATTGTACCTTATGGTGCTCAGATTAAGGGCAGCCATGGCTATTGAGCTAAAACAACATGTTCTTTTAAAGCAGTGTCAAAAATTGATTCTCACGTGCAAGAACTAGGTATGGCCCCTGGTATTATCATCTTTCTGGTGAAGAATAACACAACAGAATAAGATCATAAGCACTTGTATGCTAGATGTTAGTAGGGTGTGCTCATCTGTTTTAGTTGCCTATAATTTTTAATTGCTGCAGTGCAAGTATTTGTGGTCTATATATACTGAAATTGGTTAGTGTATCTTTGTACTGCAACTTTCATTGTGCTATAATTTTCTTAAAATCACAGATTCAGGCCTTACTGTTTTAAATTGCTTTTTAAGGATAGAACCATAAGCAAGTCCATATTTCAAAGATGCATTATCAGTATGGATAATGTAATTTAATCTTAAATGTGGATTCAAAAATATTTCTGTCATAAATTGTTGGCATTACTTATTAACTTTTCTGCAGAAGCTGGCTCTGTGATAATAGTGGATATTGTGCAGGTAAGAGAGTTTCATTGCTTAGTTCTGTGGCATCCAGATGGTACAAACTTCTAAAATGAATTGAAAAATTCATCTTTTGCTTGTATTCAAGGACTGAGGCACAAAATGCTAATATAAGGGCT
The DNA here is from genome assembly GCA_025331215.1 of Actenoides lindsayi. Lineage (NCBI taxonomy): Eukaryota > Metazoa > Chordata > Aves > Coraciiformes > Alcedinidae > Actenoides > Actenoides lindsayi. The sequence goes on along the minus strand of WTSP01026713.1, from coordinate 8,436 downwards.
CAGAGGGGAAATATAGTTCTCCTGCATATTTGAGAAAATGTGAAGCCCTTTCAAGAAAATCTAATAAACATAATAATCACAGGCTGCTGACACTAAGGAAAAAGCACCTCATTCGCTCTTTCTTTTATGCAGCGATTTACTGGTCCCTACTGATTTTCAAATTGGATCACTGCAGTAAATTATCCATGCCAGTACCTGTGAAAGAAAGCACTGGGATCCATATTTGTTTAGTGCTGTGCTTAAATCAGCAAGAATGATAAATTTGATGGTATGAAATTGGAAATATCAAGGGCTTTTCTCAGTGAATGAGCAAGTATCTCCATTTGTAATTTACTGTGACCCTTTTTCACTGTATGTGCTTTGTGTGTCAAATATTTATTTCAAGACAAATTAAATTGTTCTCTGTATTGATACAGCTATGGCTTTATTGATGTTCTTGAAATCAAATTGTATAGTTTTGGGGTTTTTTGTCGGATTTAAATTATTACCAACGTTGTTTTGCAAAACAGCGCTCTTTAAGTTCAAATCTCCAAGTTTAAGTTATCATGGAAAGCTGTTGGTCAGTAAACATTCTAGGTGAATGTTGGGTGTTGTGTGGTTGGGTTTTTTTGTTGGTTATTTTTTGTTGGTTTTGTTTTGGAAGGGTATTTTTGGGTGTGTGTTTAGAACAGCGTAGGATGCAGTGAGCTACTGCAGCTTCTCACTTGCTTCAAGAGAAAAAGGAAGATTAAGCTGTATATCAAAATCAAAAAAAAAAAAAAGCTGATCCCTGTCTTTGTCATCGGAGCTATTCAGCTTTACACCTGGTATAGGTAAAACCAAGTCCTGTAAAAAAAAAATTACCTACATGCTTAGTTTACTGCATTATTCTCAGTGCAGGAGTTAATATAAATTGACTGTGCAGCTGTTTTGGCAGGAGATCTGTCCCTTTAATCTTAAAATAGGTTACTTTGTGACTGTGATTACAGCCCATTACCTAAGCGCTGTTGCTGAGCGGAAAATGAGTTGTAGATAATGCTTGATTACTTGGAATTTATATCAGTGTAAAACTTTGTTTTGCAGCTAGTAAGGAAAGTTGTAAACTAGTGTTGTTAATAATGTGACCCTATGTTACCTTTGCCTTGTGGGCTAGGCCTAACTCATTTGTGATGGCATGTTAAATAGCTGACTTAGAATCACAGAATGTTAGAGGTTGGAAGGGACCTCTAAAGATAATGGTCCAACCCCCTGCCAGAGCAGGATCACCTAGGGCAGGCCATACAGGTGGGCTTTGAAAGCCTTCAGAGAAGGAGACTCCACAACCTCTCTGGGCAGCTGTTCCAGGGCTCTGTCACCCTCACAGTAAAGTTTCTCCTCAAGTTGAAGTGGAACCTTCTAAGCTCAAGTTTATACCTGTCATTCCTTGTCCTATTATTGGACATTACAGAAAAGAGATTGGCTCCTTCCATTTGACACACACACCTCAGATACTTACAGACATTAATAAAATCCTCTCTCAGTCTTCTCAAGACTAAACAGCCACAGTTCTCTCAGTCTTTCTTCATAGGGGAGATGCTTAAGTCCCTTAATCATCCTCATAGGTCTTTAGTTATCCTTGTAGCTCTATTCAGATTTCTGTTCAGCCCCAGTGCCAACCAGATGGGCTTTCTTCTACCACCATACAGCTGCAGTTTTGTAGAAGCAACAGTGTGGATTGTATTCTGAAGAACTGTGAAAGGCTTTGCCCTTAAAAGAAAGCAATGGTAAATATGAGATCATCTCCCTTTACCCCAGTTTGCATGTGTCTGACCATGGTATCTCGCTTGTGAGGGGAGTGAAGTGTTGCAGGAGTCCAGAATCCTGTCTGAGGTGAGGAAACTTCTCTTTGAACAAGTGCAGTTCATGGTATTTTCATTTGCTGTGTGTATTCCTATGAATGTTCACTCATGCACCTTTGCTGATGCTAAGAGTAAGAGTACGTTGGATGGTGGTAGTGCATCACTTGAGATTTCACAGGAAGATTAATCTGAAAATCAGACATTATAAAGGTGCAGGCCTAGATGAGCTGCAAAGGTTAAAAATAAAAATATGGTTTATAAAAATAAATATGGTTTATAAAAATAAAACTATGGTGTTTGCAAAGGTAGGAATGTAATTGAAGGACAAGGAAGAGGAATGGGGAGCAAAATAAGAATGCAGAAGAGTTCAATTCTGTTTAAAAAGAGGTATGAAAATCCTCCTGGGTGCTCTGTTGCTTTCACAAACCCCAATTCACCGTTCGTGGTTTTACGCCATCAATACCTTTTGGATAGTACTTAAGTTTTCTAGCTGTGAATTGTTTCTAATTTAGTTTCTAGTAAAATACTATTGTAATAGTACGTTCAGGTGCTGCCCCACTGTACAAGAGCTGACAGGCTGATCTTGGTTTACTTAAAATGGAAAACAGCTGCAGTGGAATTGTGTTATTGTCCAGTACAGTTGAAGCTCCTGTAGTGGAAAAATAGAGAAATAAATGCTTAACTATGGTCTATATTGCTACTCGGCCTCTTGGCTTTAAAAAACAAAACAACTTTTTTTTCCCTATGTTGCTTTGCTAAATTTGGCAGTCTAGGGAAGATACCATATTGTCCTGAGGTCTGTGTGCTTCTGTGTCCGAGGACACACATAAAACATGGTATTTGTAACTTAGCATTTTAACATTTTTGTTTATTTTTTTAATCTATAAAAATCTGAACAAGCAGCATTTTGAGATAACAGATATTTGCCTATTACATTCCCTTTCAACATACTTCCTGCTATAGCAATTTCAGTTAGGTTCTGACTAAAGCGCAACAAAAATCATTGTGAATCATTTCAGTGATTAAAATTTAAATCAAAGCCATTATTAGCAAGTTTTTTTTTTGTAATGGCAGATGGAAACCTGAAGTTGACTTTCTGAATTCTCATGTGTCCACTGGCATTTTATCAACTGTATAAAAGTATAATACAGAGAAATACTGGAACTTTCAGAACTACAGTTACAGCATCAAGCATTAGCTCAGAATGCTTTTGAGCGTCCAGTGGTTCTATTCACATTTTTAATTATCTCTATTTTTTTAACATCACTAAGGCATAGGTAAACAAGACATTTGGTTGCATCAATGCATACGTGCTGTGGATTGATGGTATGTATGGATACTTAGAGCAGCAGAAAAATGACTAAATAAAACACGTAATATTTTGAAGGTTTTTTGCCATTGGATATGTTAATAAGCTTTGCTCTTTATAACTAAAAAGCCTCTTCCTGCCCTCTGCCAGCCTTCTCTCTTTGCAGTGTTACACATTTGTAAGGGTAATACTTTTTAAAAAATGATTCTTCCACTGCATAGGTGCTTCTAATATCCTGCCTTTATACATTTCACAAGCACTAGTTAAGCTTATTTCACACTATTGTATTTTTTTTTGTTGTTGTTTAAGCAAAATAATAAAGCTGCTTTTAAGCTGGTCTTTGCTTTCTTCATGTAAGAGATTGTAGGACAGGTGGAGTAGCAGGAGACTAGACCCAATACAGGAAGCTTTTTCCAGTCCTGTGTTCCTATCCATGTCTGCATATCACTGTAGAGAATAAGAGGAGTTATTTCAATATATTATGTACCTAGTACTGGTTTTAGTAACTTTAGACTAGTTTTTATGCTTTAGGATAAGTGTGGCTAACCTTAAGACTTAATATTTCCAGCCTTTGAGAAGCAAAAATATTTGATGATAAGATTTGGTCATTTGAAATGAAATGGACTTCTCCTTCTATGTGCTGATTTTATTCCAAAGCACTGACCTCTAGTGGCTTGTTTGCAACTAAGCAAAACATTTTAGTAATTTAATGTGCTACTTATGTGTCTGTTGGCTACAGTGTAGAGTCTCTTTCTGGTTAAATTTCTCAGGAGAACAGTGTCTCTGTGATTTATTGTATTTTGGCTTTGCAAATATCTATCTGCCTTCAGCATTAGAAAGAAGATCAAAAGAAAACCAGATTTATTGTTAAAGTTTCTTTAATGAAGGAACTACTCGCAAGCCCAGATGTTTGTTGTGATTGTTGGCAAGCTAGAAGACCCTATGATCTATGAGAGCATCCCATAATAAAGATCTTGAAATGTTTATTGTCGAATCCTTGCAGTCACAAGCCACGGTAATTATATTAGCACAATCCTGATCACTTTTTTGCTTAAGATGTTGCTGCTTTACAATTGAAGTATTCCCTACATGTGTGGGAGTATTGAACCAGGAACAGTAGTATTTTCATTTTTCTTCCTGCATAACCATGAAGTGCACATTTCTGGATAAACATTATATGCATCTTTCCCTTTTCCTTACTTTGTAGCTGCATATGTCTTGGTATAACTCCCACTGATTTTTAGTGAGCTAGGGAAGTGATTCTCCATCTTCCAGTGGGAGAGCAAATTATTTTAAAGAATAATACCCAGCTACAAGGAGTAGCTAAAAGGAGTGCCTGCATTGGCATGTTAAATCAGAGCCATATGCGTTTTTTTAAGTGAATCCCCTGATTGTTCTCATTTACCATGGAACCAAACTGGAACATCTGCTCTAGGCTCTAGAGTTCCTAATGAGCTCTCATCTCTGTCAGGGATACAGGGCCTGACTGGTGTTGAGGCTGCATTACCGCCAATTTTTCCCATGTGTACCTAGTGCACATGGCAATGGAGGGCTTCCAAACCATGAAGACAGCGCGTGGTGTCCTGAGGTGTTTTATATGTGCTAAATAAAGGGCCAAGTTATATCTCTGCATCTACATCTGCTGTCAATGTCTAGCCCTCAAAGTTTATCCCATCTTTTTCCTATCCTGATTTCCTTCCCCTTTTTTCACCTGTCCTATCTTCTGTTGTTGTCTGCTCTTGTGAAACCCTCTCTCTCTCTTGTGGAATTCTCTCCTGCTTTATTGTACTCCCATTTCAACTAATTCTGCAACACTGGTGTCAGGTTGGCCTCCTAGATTTGGCATGCATCACCTGTGTTCCCAAGAAAAGGATGCAGTTGCCAGCCTGTACTGTGAGAAGACTGCAAGCTGCTCCACCAGCAGCAGGAGGTCAGTGAGCATCCTGGTTGTTCAGTGAGCATCCTGGTTGTTGCCGGGGTCTGGTAAAGCACTGCTGCATGCAGTTCAAGAAGCTGAAGACGACTTTTTTGCTGTTCAGGTGAATGAACTGCACATGAGTAATGGAAAAAATGCTTTTCCGTGTGCTGAAAATGAAAGTTACTTCTAGTTTATGTTGATCTCTGACCCTGTGACCATGAAATAACTTTACGGTCCTACCTGACTCAGAGTGGTGTTATGCACACTTCTCTAGATTCACCATTTTGTGCTTTGGAAGGCTCATTCCCCTCATGCAGCTGCCTGCCATAAAATATTTTCTTTTTCTGTTAATCTAAATATTTTACCAGAAAGAAAGTCTTAGAGGCTGTTAGGGATTACTGGACACTTCATGTATTAATATTTTTTTTAAACTATTAGTATGTATTTGCTTGGTGTTGACAATATATATGTAGGTTCATGAAAAAGCACAAAAATGAGAGTGTCTTTCCCTTTTAAAAAAATCTTGCTGTGCAAGACAGACAAAGCAGGATGTTAGCCCAAAGAGTAATTTAAATTATATTAAGTCATTACCTCAGCTCTTGCCACTGAGCTGGGACAGTGCAAGTCTCTTCCACTGTATGAACTTGAAATACTCAATGAATTTCAAAAATATTCAAATTGGCATTATATAACATCAGGTTTTCATATAAGGAACACTAAAATCCTTCATTAAATATTAGCCTTTATGTATCACAGATTACTTGCTAGGCAGCAACGTTGGAGAATGTCATCGTGATGTACTGTTGTAGCTCAAGTAATTCAGTTAGTTATTTCTTCTAAATACACAGGAACAAGGAAAGAAGTTTCCAAAGGTCTATATTTCAATCCACTTGCTTGTCTTTACTTAGAACTGCTTACAGATCAAGAAACTTTTCAAGTGTCTCCCTAAAGCAGGTTCTACATCTTAAAAGGTTGCATCCACACAGTCCCTGTTCCTCCTGAAGACCTGGTAAGGCAATGTAACCGAAGTTTTTACTGGCAAGGTAGCATGCTTTATACGACAAGGTTCTACAGCTTTTGCAAAAGCTTGTCTGAGGAAATGACCCTGATACGGCATCCAGCCTCCCTCTTCTTAGGGACAGTGCATCAAGATCTTCACATGATACATATATGAGCAACCTCTGTCCCCTAGCTAGAGGCTTTGATGGCACAGAAGCCCTTCTACAATCATGGCATATAGAAATACTAATTTTTTTAATAAGGTCAGAGTTGAATGTGAATGCTATTTTTTATTGTTGATTTTTATTGTGGTTTTTTTTCTTTAAAGTGGCTTGATTTAATGAAATATGGTCTTAAAATAGCTATTGGATAACCTTAGGATGCAATTCCAACTATAGTGAATGAAAATGTTTCCACTCAATGAGGAAGCTATTCCTATGCGCTCTGGTTATATGGAATAGATTTTGCCATAGGCAAAAAGTTGTTTAATACAGCTTGTATGGACTGAAATATGTAAACACTTCCCTATCATTTAGGGTGTTTCACCATTGCTAATGGTTGATAATTAATAGGTGTGATGCTCTGAAGTAAAGATTTGAGATTTTTGTCTCAGGATGCTGCAGCTACATGTCATGAGGCATGGTAATTCATTATCAGTTGCTTTCTGTACTTGGCTGTCCCATGTTGAATAGGCTGTTATTGATGCTCTTCTGCTTGTTCTTTGTCTCCTTCCTCAGGTTTCAATGTTTATCAACAGAAAGGTTCATGCAGAGCCCTTGGTATCATGTAAATCCTGGTTGACTTCCACACTGGTAGTATCTATTTATCTGCCTATGGTATTCTGGCTTTATTATTCTCCTGCCTGTTTCACCTTTACAACAACAAAAACAGGGCAAATTCAGTTATTCGTCTGGATAAAAGAATATGAAATAATTTAGTAATTCCATTTGGTTTTGGATAGGAAATGATAAACATGAAAAAATATTTTTAGAAGTAATGCAACAGTTAGCATCTCTTTGAGTATAGCAGAGACTTCAGGAATTACTAATCTTTCAAGAATTTCTATATTCTTTCAAATATCTTTATGTAGGGGGGGAAAAAAGGGAACTCTGTTAACAACCATGTTTCTTTTTTTTACTGTTAGTCTCCTGCTGAAATAACAAGCAGCCAGCAACCCCCTCATCAGCTGCATCTTCACCCCCAAATAAAACTGGTAAATTGACCTCACCTTTGCTACTTTACAACTTGGAGTGAATTTAGTATTTAACTCCGTTGCTGTACATCTGGTACTTAATGATGCAGCATCTGTTGCAATACTCCTGATTCGCCTGGTATGGCTGTGATTGGACTACGGGGAAGATGAGTGTTAATTATTTTATGCAAGCGTTTGACTTCAATCTGCCTCCAGTGGGCTTCTAGGAAGACTTGTATTGGCAATGCTAACCCCTAGCTTGCTGGTAAAGAAGCTATGTGCCAGCAACCCTTGTTCAGAATCTAATTGAGTATGTTAAAGACAGACATGGTAATAGTCCACAAAGCAGTGGATCACCAAGGAGAATTATCAGGTACATTAATTATCGTATTCCCTGCCAAGCTAACTTCTGGTGAGCTCCGAGCACATAAATAAAGACAAGGAAGCCAGAGATACTTCTGTCAGTCATGCGAACTAAAGCTATTCTGGAAAAACTTCAAATTGTCCAAATAGTTTTTCATATACAAATATATAAATGTGTCATCTGATGCCAGTGGAAGTGATTACATGCACGGTCCTGAGCCGGGTGAGAGAAGGGGCAGGGGCTGTCACAGCAGAGCCTACAAGAAGACATCACAACCCTGCAGCTGCAGGACGCTCCACACAGAGCATGCTCTCCAGAGAAATCAATGGTTATTACATCTTGTTTTATCAGCGCTGATCTGGAAACCGCGTTTTAGAGGAGACCTTAGGATAGGGGAGAGCATTTCTCATAAAAAAAATAAAAATCTCTGCCAACGGATTTGTTACGTGCTAGCAAATTGAGCACCTGTATGTCAGTGACACACGCCCAGATCATCCCTTTAGTAGGAGCGGTAAAGGAGCCACTCCCTACGCGTGCTTTACGTGCAGCCTCGCTGCGGGGCCGATTTTACCGCCGGCCAGGGGCGGGGCCGCCCGCTGCCCGTCCCGTCTTTCCCGGGGCCCGCGCAGCTCCCCGCGCAGCCGCCTCGCCCCCCGAGGGCGGATGAGGTGAAGAGAGGCACCCGAAAGGCCGCTCTGCGCAGGCGCGGCGGGGCGGGTGAGTCAGCGGCGGCCGCGGCGCGTCGCGCCCGCCTGGCGGCCCCCGAGGTCCCTCCGCACATCCGGGTGTCGCGGCGCCGCCCACCGCCGGCTGCCGCTCGGGGCCAGCGGGGCCGCG
>WTSP01026712.1:0-24762 GCA_025331215.1 Actenoides lindsayi | reverse complement strand
CTACCCCTGGGCTCCTACTCCTACTGCTCTCCTCCCAGCTCCCTCATGACCTACTTCTTCCCCACGGAGAGAGGAGGGAAGATTTACTACGATGGCATGGGACAAGACCTTGCTGACATTCAAGGTGAGCTGCGGGCCGTGGGCGAGGGCTGGTGTGTTGAAGGCACATATCCCCTGCAAGTTGAGGTGCTCACTTCCTGGGGGGCAGCTGAGGGGGGTGACTGCCTTGGACAGAGGAAGACGTTGCCATGTTGTGCCTCAAGGAATGATCTTTTCTCTGCTAGGGCCCTTTTTTAACCCTTTCAGCAAAGCTGCTGCAACTGCAGTCATGGGTCACACAGGCCCCAACAGGCAAATAAGAGGGACAAGTGAGGAGGAGTCCTGCATTGTATTGTCTCCTGCTGCCCCTTGTCCCCTGTAAATGACTGTGAGCAATGTCAGGTCTTGGACTCACAATATGGATGAGCTTCCCTACTCTGCAGAGCAGATGAAAGGGGTCTGTGGGCTGCTCTGGAGCTTGGAAGGCAGCTTGTGAGTCACCAGCTGGAAAGGCTCGTCTAAGGAGAGGAGGAGGAAGGCTCTGCCGCCTCCTCCCAGCTCTGTACCCTGTACTGTGCCCCTCTAGTACAGCAGAGGCTCTGGCTGGTGAAAAAGAGGTGAATCATGAGGAGGCTGTGGGTGTGATGTGGCTGTGGGATGAAGGCTCCATCTGTCTCCCAGGCTGCAGATGGTAGCTGTCCAGGAGCAGGCAAAGAATTAACTCTGTCTGCTCCAATGAGGGTAAGAATTCTGCTACTGAAACAGGAAAAGAGTTTTGCTTCTGGATTGTTCTGGTGTGAACTCAAGAGAACTTGAATTCTGGGGGTAGATAGGCAGTGTCTCTTGCTCAGAACTAGCTGAGGGCCTCATCCCTGCACCTCCCACACCATCAGGTGACAGAGGTACCAGGTCACAGCAGAGCCAGGAGTTCTCATCTTCCTTGGGCGTCGTTTAGCTCTTGTGCCTTCCCAGTGTGATGGAACAAATACTGGCCCACTGTACGAGGATGAAGGGTGCCCGGCAGTGGGAGCATTGATGGGGATGTTGGATGTGCTGCTGCCTGGGGGAGCTGTGGCTCCGATCACAGTCGGGAGGAAGAGGCGTCCGTGCTGGGGAGCTGCATGTGGGCAGCGTGGCAAGCAAAGGCACAAGGCAGAAGTGGACTGTGAGTCTTTGCAGTGCAGCTTCCCAGGGCCCTCCTTGCTCTCTGCAAGGCAGCAGCAGTCAGCAGCACTGATGAAGGACGGGATCACTCCCAGTTCCCCTTTGCCAGACTAGCCCCTGTGCTGTGCCACCTCAGCTAAGCGGGACCTAACCAAAGCGGGGCTGCTTTTTCCCGCAGGGTCCCTGGAGCTGGCCATGACCCACCCCGAATTCTACTGGTATGTGGACGAGGGCTTGTCTGCTGAGAACATGAAGAGCTCCCTGCTGCGGAGCGAAATCCTCTTTGGGGCACCGCTGCCCAACTACTACTCGGTGGAGGACCGTTGGGAGGAGCAGCGCCGCAAGTTCCAGAACTTTGTCATCACCTACGTGGCCATGCTGGCCAAGCAGTCCACAAGGTCTGTGCAGATGGGGCAGGTGCCTTCCTGGGAGCAGCTGAGAGCAGGGCAAGGCAGAGGCTGGAGGGGCCGGTGCTTTCTGTTGCACTAAAGGAGTGGGTGGAATAGGCCCCTTCAGGGTGTAAAAGCTGGATCTCAAGGTTTCCGTGGAGCAGCCTGCTCCGCTCCGACAGCCCTGCAGCGTTCGGTCTCACCTGGAAGGTGCAGGAGGCTTGGCATGTGCCAGCTCAGCCTGCTGGCCAGTAGCAAGCAGTAGCCATGGTGTAATGCTCCAGATGATGCAGAAAAAGCATCTCCTTTGAACAGGGCTCAGACAGAGAGCTCTGAATGAGGGTGGGGAGCATATGGCAGAAAACCACTCCGATGCTTTACTGCAGCAACACGCCAGAGACGTCGATAGAGACAGTGAAAGGGAGCCAAAGATTGAATCCAGTGCCTGCCTTTCCACTCGGCCCCTGTCTGGCATTGGATCTGTTCAATTCCATCTCACCCAACCAATTCTTCTGGCTCCCACAGAGCTGCTTCTCTACCTTCCTGATCTGAATTTGGCCCCAACTGGTCTGATGCGGGGGGTGAAATGATCCTTACTCAAGGCATCAACCTATGGATCTGATTCTGTTTGTACTTGTGCCACTGTAATTCCTTCCAGCAGCATTTGCTCTGGGGACAGAAAGATGGGGAGGGGAGTTTCAGGGCAGGATAAGTTTTAGGAAGGTGTTTTTTGCACCACCAGGTCTGTATGACTTTGGTTGAATAGAGCTTTGCTCGGTGCTCTTGAAAGGGAAATGCTAAAACAGAACTAAAAGGGCTAACAGAGTAGCCCAGTACCCAGCCAGCCAAGGGAAGGCAATGAGTCCCAATGTCCCTGTACTGGCTCAGGCTCCAGCTCTACTGCTCTGAACCTCCATAGCTCCCAGAAGGAAGGGATACCCATCTTCAGAAGCAGAGTGAAAGCAGCCAGCGCTGAAAACAGCCAGCCCCAGAGCCTCCTCGGCACCGGGCTGGCAGAGTGCGCTGCAGTTATGGGAAGCTGGGAGGGAACTGGGGCCAAGGCTTAGTTCTGAAGCTCAGATTCCTGATAGCTTCCTATGGAGTGGTGTTATTGTACTCCTGGTTGAATTATCTTGGATTACTTCTGCTCAGAGCCTGCTTCCAGAAGCAGAAGCTGGTAAATCATATGGTTTCTGTTAAGCTCTCACTCTGCCTGCATCCGCTGGTTATTACCTTTGTGCTCAATATAATAAGCAGTGATTAGGATTCCAGATGGAATTGGCTTTGAGGGCTTCAGGAGCTGTCTATTAGTGCCAAAGACCCACCATGCACTGGAGGAATTTAAAAAATATTAGATCTGCTCTTTTTTTTTTTTTTTCCTCCCTTCTTGTGTGAACTTCACCTCCAGCAGCAACGTGTTTCAACCTGCTCTTGCCACTCTGAGCTGTTTCCTCAGAGAACTGCCAAGTTTATTAGAGCAGTGACCTTTGGCTCTGGGGGAGACATTGTGCTTTAAATCTCCTGGCTCTGCTCCTTTTACACTTAACTCTGCCTACTCCCTTCCTTCCTTCCTATCTTCCCACCCTAGCAAAGTCCAGGTGCTGTACGGAGGGACTGATTTATTTGACTATGAAGTGAGGAGGACTTTCAACAACGACATGTTGCTGGCCTTCATCAGCAGTAGCTGCATAGCTGTCTTGGTCTACATCCTCACCTCCTGCTCAGGTAGGCTGCAGGCACAGCCGCCCTGCTCTTGCACCAGTCCAAATGTGCTGTGACTCCCCGTGTCTCTGCAAGCTCCAGGAGAGGCTCTGGTGCCCTGACACCAGCCTGGCTTTGTGCCACAGCAGCATGCAGAAGGTCGTGCACGTCTGGTTCTCCAGAGCAGAGATTTGTGGGCGGGGTGGGGGGGAAGGCTCACAGGAGAGCAGGACTAAGATGCAAAGTCCCATCTTACTAGAGCTGGTGTAAAGCTGATAAAATTTCATGGATGGGCCTCATGGGAAGGTGTCTGCAAGCAGTAGTCTTGCAGCCCTGAGCTATTCTTTGTCACCAACACACTCCTGGGAACCAGTATCCCAGCAGGGTAGGTGGAGGTGCCTGTTCTCCCAGGGGGCAACCAGCAGTACTATTTTTATCATGTTCCTTTCCCCCTGCAGTGTTCCTGTCATTCTTTGGCATTGCCAGTATTGGGCTAAGCTGCCTGGTGGCTCTGTTCCTGTACCACGTCGTATTTGGGATCCAGTACCTGGGTATACTCAATGGTGTGGCTGCCTTTGTCATTGTGGGAATTGGTAAGCACATCCTTATTCCACACCTACCTGAGCTGTCATGCCATAACTCCTGCCTGCAGGAGAGAGGAAGGTGGTGGTGGCAAATGCAGATTGACTTTTCAAGTCCTTTCCCTCCATTACCTGTAAGTGAAACATTTGCAGGTCGGATGTTGAGGGGAACGTAGATTTTTAGCAAGTATCTTACTGTGAGCTAAGCATCAAATTGTCCCCCCTCTTTTCCCAGGGGTTGATGATGTCTTTGTGTTCATCAACACCTACCGTCAAGCCACCCACCTCAAGGACCTGCGACTGCGCATGATCCACACTATCCAGACAGCAGGGAAGGCCACCTTCTTCACCTCCCTGACCACGGCTGCAGCATATGCTGCCAACATCTTCTCCCAGGTACTCTTCAGCTTTGAGATTTGGGACTTGCTGTTTCTTCCAGAAGGCCTAATAGAGAGGGGAGCTGCCAGCACCATCTTCCTGTCCTCTTCTCTGGCACAGGGGCATGGTGGAATTGCAGTGCCCTGGGGGACTGTCACTTACCTGCTCTAAGGCAGTGAACACTCTCCATCTATCAGCATCCAAGGCAATATTTCCTGTGCCACAGATCAAACTTAATCCTGTGGCTGTCAGGCTGCAGCTCAACTCCTTGCATACCAGGTTTGCTGACTACCACGACTGGGGTCAGCGTGTGGTATTATCGGGTTCCTCCAGGTATCTCTTTCTAGCCTGGTGTTTCTCCAGGTCTCCTACCCCAGTTGATCCCATGTTCTCTCCGTGTAGATCCCAGCTGTGCATGACTTTGGACTCTTCATGTCATTGATTGTGTCCTGCTGCTGGGTAGCTGTGCTCTTCACCATGCCAGCTGCTCTTGGAATATGGACCCTTTATGTATCCCCAGTAGAGAGCTCATGCCAAACCAGGTGAGCCCTGGAGCCTCCTTGTGTGGGTGGGAAGTTGTTGTGGAACTCATGGCCAAGGCAGCGTGCAAATCCCTGCCCTGTTCTCTCAGTTATTCTCATCCCCCTCAGGCAGCTTGGCTTTGCCATTCCCTGTTAGCCTGTAAGAGAAGGGGAATTTAACTTCTGCCATTCCAGCTTGGAGCAAAATGGAATGGCTAGGTCCCAGTTTCATTGCTCTTGCACAGGTGCCTCCCAGGAGCCAGACTCTGCAATGCCAGTCATACCTCTGCATTGAATCCCATGGACTATTGGAGCCATTTGTGTCCTCAGAGCACTTTCTGCAGAGCTAAATCCTAAGGACATAAGCCCTGCAAGGCAGACAGCTCAGCATTGCTGCTGCCTCAGAGCAGAAGCAAGGCATGCAGAGGTGTACTGGAAAGTCAGCACATTTCCCCTTCCCCTGCTCTTTAGCAGTGCAGATGACCTGGCCTGATTTAATTCATTAGCAGGGGGTTGAACTGCTGAGACTCCTGTCACTCAACGTCCAGTGTTCGTGGCTCAGCCCTGCTCTGTGTCCAGCCCAGCAGCTCAGCCCTTCACCTCTCAGCACTTAGCCCTGCCAATTGCTCATGACAGTGCCTCTTGTCTTTTCAAGTCATTGGAGCGGGCTGTTGCTGCTCTCCTTATCACTGCAGGAGCTCACCTGTAACTCTTTGCAGGATGTGTGGCTTAAAACTCATGCCTTTGTCTCCCTCCCTGCTCCAATTCAGCTGTAGTCAGAAGTGCACCAAAAAGAGTGCCTTGCACCTGGCTGAAGATCTCTTCATTGCCTCGGAGGCCACCTCCAGAGAAGGCAGAGAGACTCTTCCCTATCTGGATGATGACATCCCACTGCTCAGTGTGGAGGAGGAGCCTGGTATGTGCCTGCTGTGTAGTGCCTTCAGGGGGACCACACTGCCCTCTTCATCCTGCAGTTCTTCCTGTCCCTGCCACTGGTCAGTGCCTCAGTTTCCCTCCTTCTAAGCTGGAGATGGTGCTGTCACAGGGCGTTGTAGGAGTCTGAATTCACTAATGGTCGTAAGTTGCTTTGAGATCTTCAGTGGGTGTCATTACATGCTTTCTACTTTGCTAATTCTCTTGAGTCAAATGTGGATTGTACTTTCTGGCTGGAATCGGTGACTGTGACATGGGTGTAGCCATGAAACATCTAATCCAGAGCACCAGGACAGCTCACCTTTGAGTAAAGAGTTTTCTGGTTTTCCCTGCCATTCAGAACACTGCATTTGGGAAGCAGGCAAGAGAATACTTTGTTATTCTCCAGCATCACCTCCTCAGAGCATCTTCTCCAGCAAGAAGAGGGCAGTGACTTGATAAGCAACCTAGAAGAAGAGCCCAGAAATTCCCTGTCATTAGCAGGAGATAATCCATCTAGACCTGATTGAACATCAGGATGCTTATGGGGTCATGCTCCATTGTACTTGGCGTTAAAAACTTGCTGGGATCTCCTCCTTTTAAACCCCCCCAGTGGAAGTGGTCTGGGCAATGAGCAGTTTTCAGGCCTAGTGGCAAATTGGAACTGGAGGCAGATGGATCAGTGGCTGAGCACCCATCGATCCCAGAGCAGTGCACAGCCCCTTCCCTGCAGAGCAGGCTCTGAGCTGCCTTTGGGCAGAGAGCTGAGCTTTGGCACTGTGCTGCCAGAGCTGTCTCCTTAGTATGCCGGGCCACAGGCACTGGTAATGTGTAGAAGGAGTTCCTGGAGGAGAATGAACAGCAGGATGCTTTTCTCCGGGGGCCCCTGGGCATCAGGTAACTTGTGAAGCAGCAAAGCAGCTTGTTCCAGTTGGTGACCAAGCATGGCTTGTGGGTCAGCTGTACAGCGTGCCAGGCACGCTTTGACCCCACGACAGCGAGTGCCCCTTTCTCACCCCGAAAGAAGAGGGCAGCTCCCAGGACATCCCTGAGCTGGAGCAAAGAGATCGGATAGGAGCCAGGCTGCTCTCAGGAGCAGGTCTGCTGTGTCTAATTAGCTGTAAGAGATGCTGGTGGGACAGCGACAAGTTGTTGCTTGGCCCAAGAAGCATGAGGTGTCTCTTTGACGTTATGGACAATGTTAGTGGGATCTGGCAGAGGAAGAATAGCCTGAAGCATGGGCTTTGGACTGAGCTGTGGATTTACAAGTGTAGCTATCACTTGACAAATATACTTCCTATGACATCCTGGGAAGTCACCGCCTCTGCCTGGGTCTTACTCCATCTCTTGAGTGAGTTGTACAGCACCTTGCAGAAGATTTTGTAAGGGAGAGCAGAAAGCTCTGAGACACCTGTGATACTGAGCACTGAGACTGTCTTTGGTTTCTCTCTTTCTAGTCTCCCTGGAAATGGGGGATGTCCCCTTGGTATCTGTGATGCCAGAAAATCTGCAGCTGCCTGCAGAGAAGAGCAACCGGGGTCACTTGATAACTCATCTGCAGGAGCTGCTGGAACACTGGGTGCTGTGGTCTGTGGTGAAGAGCAGATGGGTGATTGTTGGTAAGGAAGGAGGGGGCTGCTCCACTGCATGGATTTTAGAGAGTTTGACAGCACCTCAATCAGTCGCCAGGCCTTGATTATTAGTGGCAAGAGACTGAGAAAAGGGAGATAGTAATTCATGTCAAACTCAGTGGAAGTGTGTCTCCAGAGCAGTCAGTCCCTAAGGGAGCTGCATGAGGAACTCTGAGACTTTTCCATCCTTCTCCTTTCACTCAGATCTTAAATGCCCAATCCTGATGGGTTTTTCCAGGTATGGGGCTCATTACAAGAAAGCCCAGCTGCCAGCATGTTTTGGGGGCTATTTCTTTTTCCTGTTAAAAATACCATCTTTCTGCCACACCCCTGCTGCTTGAGTGTGTCCAAAGTGCAAGACGCATGTAGAGTTCCCCACACTTACCTGAGCTTCTTCTTGCAGGGCTCTTTCTCCTTGTTCTGCTCCTGTCCATATTCTTTGCTAGCCGCCTCCACCCAGCCAGCCGTGCTCCAGTCTTGTTCCGGCCAGACACTAACATCCAGGTGCTGCTAGACCTGAAATACAACCTGAGTGCTGAAGGAATCTCCTGCATTACCTGCTCAGGTGAGAGTGCTGGTCCCCAGACCATGGTGGGTGCAGCCTGGCCTAAGCCCTGGGGATGGAGGAGATGAAACATGAGTTGGAGGCCTGTGTTGCTCAAATACCTCCTTGTATGTGGGATGGGTCCCACTGAAGGGAGGTGCACGCTGGGGATGCTTGAGTTGCCTGTAGGAGCAGAGTTATTTTGAAAAGTATTTCCTGCTCTAGCCAGGAACTGCCTGAGTGTTTCTGCAGACACTATTCTTTTATAGTCCATGAAAAATTACTCCTTTTACTGCTGCTTGCTGGTCACGTGCCAGTGATCAGCTGGGGGTCTGTGGCTCTCTGTTCTCTGCTTAGGGTTTGGTGTTCAACAGCAGAGTCCGTGGTGTATGTGGGGCTGGTAGGTCTGTTGTCGTGCCGTTCACTCTTTCCTCCCTGACTAACCTTGTGGGACAGGTTTGTTTCAGGAAAAGCCCCACAGTTTGCAGAACAACATCCGAACCTCCTTGGAAAAAAAGAAGAGGGGCTCAGGGTCATCTTGGGGAAGCAAAGGGACCATGAGTGACACAGGGCAGCAGGGTAAGTGGGGTGTGATGACTCTGACCACATTTGGATCTTCTCAGGTAAAAACTAAATCGTATGATGTCTGAATAGCTGATAGGGAATAGTTCTCCTCAGACCCTGCCTCATTGAGCCCTAGCTAGGTGCTGGGTGAAAGGGGTGTCATTACAGTCACTCTTTGAATACCTGCTATTCTCTGGGCCATGGTTCTATAACCCAGGTGGCAGTACGGTCCAGTGACAAATCCCTCTGGTCTGGGTGCAGGGCTCAGAGCTTTTGCATCCCAGTCCTGAGTCACAGCCTGTTGGCAGGCCACAAGGAGAGTGAAATTCAGCATGGTTTGCAGGGCATTTGGGGGATTAAAGAGTTGTTGGGCCAGATCCTGAGATGACATGGCTCAGTAAGGCATCAGGAATTATTGCAGCTCAGGATATGTTTGTGAAGACCTTTGAAAGGTGGGTGGTGCTGCTGGAAGGCAGAGGAGAGAACAGACCAGAAGAACCCTCCTTTGCTGCTGCCCAGGACTGTAGGATTTGCTAATTGAGAAGTACTAATTGCTAATTGAGAACCCTCCTGCCCTCTGTTTTCTTCAGATCTCCAGGGGACTGTGTACATCTCCAAGTCCAGAAGCAAGGGAAGGCCTGCCATCTACAGATTCTCCCTCAATGCCAGTGTCCCTGCCCCCTGGCAGATGGTGTCACCAGGAGACGGGGAGGTGCCTTCATTCCAGGTGAGTCAGTCCAGGGATGTTGGACCCCTCTATCAAGAGTGCAGCACTCAACAGGTGAGCACAAGAGCCTCCTCCTGTCTCTCCGTGGGGTCCTGGGTAGCTCAGGGTGAGATTTGCAGGGTAAGGTTGCTAACAGGGAGGGCATTGTGCCTGGCATCGTTAAAGATTGTGCCTTGCAGCGCCGTGATACTTCCCTGCTGCTGTTGTGATGTGACTGGCAGCACTGGGTGCAGAAGTGAGGGTGTCTGTGGAGGTCAGGTGGAGCCTGGTGTCATCGGCTGAGCTCATTCCAGGAGAAACTGCTACTGAGAGAGCAGGATCCCCACTGCCTCCTCCTGCCCATCCACAGACACAGGCGAGCAGGCAGCACTGCTCGTGCCCAGGCCATAATGGGCACACACACACCCCCCACCCCCCCGGGAGGACTTGCTTTCAGATGTCCCTCACCCTGGACAGAGCAGCCACCATTCAGCCTAGGCCACTGAGAACTGGGGTGGTGAGAGGTCCCATCCCACCCTGGCCAAGCCTGGGAAGGGGGCAGGCTGGGGGCTGGCTGGGTTTGTGCCTGCAGTGCTCATTCTGTGTGGCTGTGCCAGTGCTCAGGGAGGAGGGGAGTGTGTGATGCTGATGTGCAACAGGCTGCAACCCTGTGGAGTTAAGTGTCTGTTTTCATTAATCCATTGCTTAGGTGTATAGAGTGCCTTTCGGTAACTTCACCAGGAAGCTGACAGCTTGTGTGTCCACAGTAGGGCTGCTTAAGCAGACGAGCCCCAGGAAGTGGATGATGACCACCTTGTCCTGTGACACCAAGAGAGGCTGGAAGTTCGACTTCAGTTTCTACGTGGCCGCCAAGGAGCAGCAGCGAACACGGTAACCTTCCGAAACCCGCTCGGGGCCAGGCAGCAAAGCCAGCAGAGCTGAGTGGCTGATGTGGGATGCCCAGTGTTCAGTGCCAGTCCTGCACCCAATTGGTGACATCCGTGGCCCTAGGACTTGCTTTGCTGCAAATGTGCCCCACCTTTGCATGTTTTTTTTGCAGGCCCATGGCATCATTAACATGCCAAAGGCTTGACAGATGCAGGACTGTGACTGGGGGCTGCTCAAGGGGGGGGGCAAAAAGACACAGCTGATCTTGGTCTTGCCCTTACCCACCTGAACTCTTGGGGTGAACAGGCAGCACAGAATATTCAATGGCTAGGGGCCCAGGTGTGGAGTTGCTCACCTTTTTCCTTTCCCTCTGTCCCTGAGCACATCTGTTTCCGTGTAATACTTCGGACACGTCATCTTCACTACCTCTGGTCCCCCATAACAAACTTTCTTTGCTGCACAGGAAACTGTATTTTGCCCAGTCACACAAGCCCCCTTACCACGGCCGAGTGTGTGTAGCACCTCCTGGCTGTCTGCTCAGCTCCAGCCCGGATGGACCCACCAAAGGCATCCTGTACGTTCCCAGTGAGAAAGGTAAGCTGGCGAGGACCTGTTCACCCATGGCTGGATGGCAGGTCCAGAGAGTCAGACCAGTTTTCCTTTTTTTTTTTTTCCTTTTCCTCTAGTCTTCTGATGTAACCAGCCTTTCTTCTCTATTTGACAGCATCACCCAAAGCAAAGCTGTCGGCCACTTCTGGATTTAACCCTTGCATGAACACGGGCTGCGGGAAGCCGGCGGTGCGGCCGTTGGTGGACACTGGTGCCATGGTGTTCGTAGTGTTTGGCATCAGAGGCGTCAATCGCACAAGGCACCTGGACAACCACGTCATCGGAGACATGGTACACGCGCTCTGGCATGCTGGACAGGCCTGCTCAGGGCTGAGCAGTGAAGGGTGGTTTCCCTGGACGGTGTTCAGTTAATCCCCGCAGCCCGGGCAGCGTGATCCGTCGGTCTAGACAGATGGAGCAGCAGAGATGGTAGCACTGTGATGAGCCAAAAGGACATTTCTGGTTTAGCGAATTCGCAAATAATGGAGATCAGGAAGCTCTTACTGAAATCACTTCAGACTTTTCAGAAAATCCCTTTCTGAGTGCCAGATCTAACCTTCTAATTTTGAGTCTAAATCTGGCTTTCCTGAGGATTTTAGAAGCAAACCCATCTTAGGCTCAATATGAAAATCTCACTACAAATTCAAGATCCAGGAAATGGGTATTTTTCTGTAATCGTTTATCTTGATAAGAGATATTAACGTGAAAAATACAAATAATTACTCCAGGGGAAGGTTACTAAATGTGACTTTTCCAGGAACATTTTATCTCCTAGATCTGATACCTTGACACACTCGCAGCCTTGCCCTAGAAAAATACAGGCTTAGCTCTGGTCACTTGGCTGATGCACTGCAGCTTTATGCTTGTTCTTCCTGCTTTCTGATTTGGGGGTACTGTGGAATCAGCCTTTGCCTGTTTCCTCCAGAGGCATCAGTGAGAAATGCAGGTGGTGGAGCGAGCAGAACCCTGGAGTGTGGTGCTGGGCACTGTTGGGGACTCAGAGCTATTCCTTAGGGAGACCCTGATGGTTTTGGGCACGGCATGGTGGCTATTCATCTATCAGTGCTTCTGTCATACTGCACAACTGGGCTTTTTTCCTCTTTTTGGGGCAGAGGGGAGGCATGTAGTTTCTTCCTGGGTTATCTGGTGGGGCAAAAATATCCGGTGGGTTTTCCCACCATATAACCCATGGTTTGTATAAGCTACTCCCAGGCTGTGTAGCCAGGAGAGGACTCAGCTCCTGCCTTCTTGAGCCAGTCGCTGTGTGTATGCCTCACGTGTGGTGCTCTTGTTGTTGTGTCTCCTTGTGAAAGGGCAGCGTTATCTACGATGACAGCTTTGACCTCTTCAAAGAGATTGGCAACCTGTGCCGCCTCTGCAAAGCCATTGCCAGCAACGCCGAGCTGGTGAAGCCAGGAGGGGCTCAGTGCCTGCCCTCTGGTAGGTAGGACCAACACCAGCCACCCACTCCTTGGAGGGACCCCAGTCCCCAGGTTCTCACCCTCCAGCTGAAGGAGTGGGGCTGCTGAGAGCTTTTAAATTTGCAGATCCCGTCTTGATGAAGCAGGGAAAGGGAAGGGAGGCACCAGTCACATGCAGGCAGTGCAGGGAGCTGGGTGTTTCTCAGCAGTCAGCTCTCCTGACCTGGCTGCAGCACAGCTCTGCCTGTTCCACCAAGCTTAAGTCACAGCTCCTATCTCCATGGGCCATTCACCTCATGCTCCCGTGTGGTGTTTCAACCGTTTTGGGGATACAAAATACACAGCAAGTGGGACAGGAACATCAGACTACTGTTCTGCAGTGTTTGTTTTAGCTGGGGTCCTTGACAGCTTCTCACTGCCTCCTTTTCTTCCCAAGGCAGATTTACCTTCTAGAGCATGTCCCTGGTCATGCCTTCTGGGAGATGAGAAAACAAAATGGTCCCTTCAGCTCCAAAGACACTGGGTGTATTCTTTGGGATTTAATCTAGTGAGGATAAGAACAGAACTGCACCCGTTCTTTCCAGTGATGGGTGTTGCTTGTGATACACTTGAAGTCTTCTGGAAAAGTAAATATGTTCTTAGCAGCTCCTGAATAACCAGCAAATCCCACTTAATCTCGTTGTGATGAGGCTACTCACTGCCCCTGTGGCTTCATGTAGCTCACCAGGGACTGTCTCACCCAACTTCAGAGGTCAGAAGGTTGTGGAGCTGAGTCTAGGAAGTGTGTATTGGCTGCAGGCCACAAGCCGATCTCGTGCCTGGAGAAGATCCCTGCCAGGGTAGGCAGACAGCTCCCCAGCACTTGCTGTTTGTTCTGCTTCCTGACAGCTGGGGACAAACAGCGGCAGTAGTGTCCTGTCAAGTGCTGATGGCACAGAGTGCCCTTTCAAGCTAGCAGCAGCTGAGGGCTCTGGTGCTGAGCCCTCGAGGGCTTTGGCAAGTCAGAGTTGCAGGGGGGAAGCAGCTGCTTACAAATGGGGCCTGCAACTTTCTCTTGGGTTGTTTTTTTTTATCCCTTGCTCCAGCGTGCTTCCTTTCCCTGTCCTCTCCTCCACCCATTGCTCTTTCTTTCTCTCCAGGTTACAGCATCTCCTCCTTTCTGCAGATGTTGCACCCTGAGTGTAAGAACATCCCTGAGCCAAACCTGCTGCCTGGACAGCTCTCTCATGGGGCAGTGGGGGTGAAGGATGGGAAGGTGCAGTGGATCTCCATGGCGTTTGAATCGGTGAGCACGTGGCATCGCCACCTCTCCTTGTGACAGTTTCTTTTTTTTTTGAGACTTCTGGGTGTTTAGTTCTGCTCTTTCTGCCCTGGCCACTTCCATTCGTAGTCGTAATTTGGTGTTTGCTGGTGTTTGTGCCTTCTTGCAGGCAGACTCCTGCGCTCACGGGTTGCTAGAAGTGCCTGCTTAGGCCAAAACTCACTTGGACAAAATGCTGGTGGCAGATTTGCCCATCTGCAACTCCAACTGGCTTGTGCTGCCTCTTCCCTTGCCTTGCATACCCTGCCCCAAAGGGTGGGACACAAGAATCACACAGAATCCCAGCATGGTAGGGGTTGGAAGGGACCTCTGGAGATCATCTGGTTCACCCCCCTGCCAGAGCAGAGTCACCTACAGCAGTTTGCCCAGGATTCTGTCCAGGCGTGTTTTGAACGTCTCCAGAGCAGGAGACTCCACCCCCTCTCTGGGCAGCCTGGGTCAGGGCTCTGTCACCCATCACCATGAATAACATGTTCATCTTCTTACAGACAACCTACAAAGGGAAGTCTTCCTTCCAGACATACGCTGACTACCTGAAATGGGAGACATTCCTGCAGCAGCAACTCCAGCTCTTCCCAGAGGGCTCTGCTCTCCGGCACGGTTTCCAAACCTGTGAGCACTGGAAGCAGATCTTCATGGAGATTATAGGCAAGTGACTGCCATGTTTCTCTCCCTGAGGCGATAGGGTACACCTCCAATACATCTGCACAGCACACTCTGTCCCATCTGATGGGCGAGTGTTCTATCTTCACTCCCTCACCATGGCTATGCAAGCTCCTGAAGCACCAGGCAGCGTATACTGCCAAACTCCTTGGTAGAGCCCAATAGAGAAGGGAAGGGACTCTGTCCTGCTGGTGTGAGAGGCAAGAAGTTCATCACCTACTTCCCACTTTCACCCTCCCCTTCCCCTCTCCCCCAGTGTGAGTCCCTGCCCGCAAGGACACGGTGCCTTTCTCATGCCAGCTCTCACCTTCCAGAAGTCAAATTTGCTGGTTCTTTTCTTCCAGGCGTGCAGAGTGCCCTGTACGGTCTCGTCCTCTCGCTGGTTATTTGTGTGGCTGCAGTGGCAGTGTTTACCACTCACATCCTCCTCCTGCTGCCAGTGCTGCTCAGCATTTTAGGTAAAAAAGGCCCACTCCAATGTGTCAGGCTCTCCCTTTGTCGGAAATCGGCGGGTTGTGGCACTTCTGAGTCTCTGGTGATTTGAACTGAATCGCTCTTAGTCTGTGTAAACCCTTTTGGCTCAGTCCTGATAGTCCTGGGTGAACAGGAGAAACTCAACAAATGCACAGGAACCTCATTGGGAAAGTAGATTTGTGTGTCTAATTCCCAGTGTGTTCTATCTACACAATCCCTTCTATTTGTTTAAATAAGGGTTTTAGCTACACAAATGCCATCCCTGCCTGTTATGTATAATAATGTGATTAAGCCCCACATGCTTTGAATAACAATTGCACTGCTTCCCAAGGATCTGCACCATGGCTGCTGTTTCCAAGCAGTGGGAGATTTTAAAAGCTGAATATTTTAGCAGTTTTGTTGATATTTGAAGCAAACTTGTAAATAGGTCCCTCTCCCTGGCTGGTGATTTGACAGTATTGTGGTCTAAGCGTGTTGCTAAACTTCGCAGCTTAAAATCTATCATTTTCAAACCACTTAGTCTCCCACACATGACTCACAAACAAACACCACTCTTGCCTTTAAGAAAAAAAACCTGTGCTTGTGCTCAGCCTGGGTGTGACTCCAGCAAGCAAACCCAAGGGCCCTCTCTCTGCAGCACGTGTGTGTCCCCACGTGCACGCCCGCCTGGGCTTGGATTTGTTCGGCGAGCGTTACTCTTGGGTCAGCATCAGTCCGTTGCTTTGCCTCCTATTTAATTAGGTTCTGTGCTATCCCCAGTAGGTCTCATTACCTGACCGACTGGTCCCTGTGGCAGGGGAAGGTGAGGGAAGGGTTTGCCTCTGGGCAGGAAGGGAGGGGTAGAGGATTCTGACTGGCAGGGCTATGATCCCAGACTCCTCAGGGTTGGGCTTGTATCCGTAGGCCTGGGCAACGGTCGCAGAGTCCTTTGAATGTGCCTGACGTGACCTTCTCCACACAGGGGTGGTCTGCTTGGTGGTGACCATCATGTACTGGTCTGGCTGGGAAATGGGAGCTGTGGAAGCCATTTCCCTCTCCATCCTCGTCGGCTCCTCTGTCGATTACTGCGTGCACTTGGTGGAGGGCTACCTGCTGGCAGGGGAAAACCTGCCGCTGCACCAGGCAGAGGTGAGCTCTTTTCTCCCTATCCCCTTGCACCCGTTCCCCACATGCCCACCGTGCCACTTTGGCTGTGAAGCAGGACCTAAGGCACGACAGGCAAGGGGAGATGGGTCTGGCCACTCTCCCAGCATGCCTGGGATGCTTGCTGCTTGCCTAGCTGACTGGTCAGGCACTGCTATGAGCTTGTGTAGCTAAGCACAGTAAATTTAGCCACGAGTCCAACCCGCGTGGTTGTCCCTTTCTTACTGGCCACAGCTGTCCCTAAATGCTCCAGTGAAGATGGTCTTGTGCTGGAATGTCCCCTACACTCATTCCATAACCTCTGCAAATTGCTGTGCTCTGCTGTGCTGGACCTCCAGGTCTTCTCCAGCCTTGTTAACATCTCTGGCCTCATTGGGAAGATAGACCACAAAAGTTTGGGGGTCTCTGCTCCCAGGTATAGTGTCTGTGTGCAGTGGCTGCGCTGTGGAGACCCAGCAGGCAGCCTGTGGCTGCAAGGAGGCACAAAATCCAGCAGACTTCACCTCTCCTGGGTTTTAACCTCATGGCTGTTTTCCCAGCGTGCTCAGAGACCGCGTGAACTGTCCGATCTGCCCTCGCTCAGCGTCTTTCTCCTGGACCGGGACCCCAGGAGCTAAACCACCTTCTGAAAGGCTAAACCCCCAGTGCAGCTTGTCCCCGGTCCCCTTTAACACCGCCGTCCCTCCTGGCAGGACCCCGGAGCGTGCCGTCAGTGGAGGACGATAGAAGCCGTCCGTCACGTCGGCGTGGCAATCGTCTCCAGCGCCGTCACCACCGTGATCGCCACCGTCCCCCTCTTCTTCTGCATCATCGCCCCTTTCGCCAAGTTCGGGAAGATCGTGGCCCTCAACACGGGCGTCTCCATCCTCTACACCTTAACTGTGAGCACGGCCCTGCTCAGCGTCATGGGGCCCGGCACCTTCACCCGCAGCAGGACTTCCTGCCTCAAGGCTGTGGGGGGGGTGCTCCTGGCTGGCCTGCTGGCTCTATGCATCTGCCTCGCCCTGCTGAAGAGCGGAGTGAAGATCCCCCTCCCTAACTGGACAGCCCCCTAGACCCTACGCCAAGAGCCGCACGCTCTGTCTTCTCTCGCTCCCTTTCTCTTTTTTTCTTTTCTTTTTTTTTTTTTTTTCCTTTTTTTTTTTAAAAGGCTATTTTTTGTAAGAAAAAAAAAGAGGAAAAAAATCCCCTTTTTCCAGAAGTTTTTCAACTCCAGATGCACTTTATTTTCTAATGGGTTATTGCGCTAAACTTGTATTTATTTTGGGTAGTGATGGATGACGGACAGTGAGGGCTGCCCAGGGAACGCCTCAGCCCGTGAGTAGGAGGGGAGGAGGTCTCCTTCTCTCGAATTTCTTTCTGCTTTTCTTCTCTCTCTCTCTCTCCCCTTTTTTCTTTTTTTTTTTTTTTTGGTTTTGTTTTGGTTTTGTTCTAATGAACAGAGCTTTCTGGAACCGCAAAGCTAAAGGGGAGAAGTTGGGCAGGCCATCTGATCCCTTTCAAAACCCTTCGCTCTGTCCCTCCCCTCGGCAGGGTCAGCACTGCAACGATGACTCTTGAGGTGATGCCCTATCCCCATGCCAAGCCTGAGCCTCTGAAAACAGCGGAGAGCTGTCGGACGGGCCTGGGAAACAGCAGTGTCTGGATCCCTTTGGCCGTGCCCTGTACCCAAGCCTGTCCTGCAGTGAACTCGGGTGTCACTGTGGGATCCAAACTGGAGATGTTGGGTGGCACTTCCATCGCCGGGACGCGTGGCTTTCCCCTTCTGTCCGAGGGGACAGCGCACCTTTCCTTAGGACCTCCTGGGGCTGTGAACAGCCGTCAGGAATGCAACCAATGCCCTCAGCAGCCTTCCCTCCTCTCCCTCATCTCAGTAGTGAGGCCAAGGCAGTGTCGATGCCCAGTCCCCCCACCTCAGTATGTGCCATCACCAGTCACTGCCTCTGCTCTTGGCGGTGGAGAGAATACAGCCGGCCTTGAGGTCCCTGCAGAGCCTTTTGGTCATGGCAGCCAGCTCTTAGCCTGAGGATGAGCTAAGCACTGGGGCCAGGTAGAGCCCAGGGCTGGTGGCACGCACAGATAAACAGAGGTGTCTCCTCTGGAGCAGCTCAGAGCCACCCTCTGTGGTGGAGCCAGCGGAGCTTCAGCCCGCGGCTGCCGCTGGCTCAGAGCAGATGGTTTATATTAAAGTAAAATGAAATTGCAAACTGGTGCCATTAACAAGTACATTTTAAGCATCACTGATTCTATCGTATTTTTAAAATTGAAATAGCTAAGTCTGTGCATTGATATGCAGCACATCTGGTCCTCAGCAGAAGAAGAGGGGTCAGGCCCCCGGGGAGATGCGTTTAACATTATTTACAGGGATGCCAATAGAGGGGGGATGGCCAGAAAGCTGCCTGACTCCTTTTGTTTGCAGATACCACGTCCCTGGTGACTTTGTGTTCTCTGTCTGGAATGACCCCGTTCTTAAGATGGAAATTCCAGGAAGCCCATCCCCATTACCAGCCACGTTCTGGGGACTGTGCTTCTGAGATGGACCAGCAGCTACTTCTGCTCAGCTCAGCATAACTTTGCTCTGAGCCCTGCCAATCTTAACACCTTCACATTGTGTCATCCCTGTGGAACTGGAGTGAGTGTTTGTTGCTAAAGTTGGTTCCCTGAGGTGGCAGCTGGGGGAAGGAGTGCCAGGACAGGACTCTGGTTGATGCCAGGGGAAATCCAGAGCAAACCTGCTGCAGGCAGTGAGGTTGGTGAGAGCATGAGCTGAACAGACCTGTTTTTTTCCTCACCATCTCTTGCTGCAGCTCAGTTACTCCTTTTTGCAAAGTGTGAAATGTCCCGTGGCACCTACCTCTGACCTGCACCAGTTCCTTCATAATGAACCCCCTGCCCATGAATAAATGGTCCTGAAAAGGGGTTTTGACTGTCCTTACCTTGTGCAGAGTTCAGCCCCAGTATTGACCTGTAAGCCGTGCTCTTCCCTATGTCAGTTCCCCAACTGGAATTGCTGGTGGTACCCTGCACACTCCTAAGGGGCAGCGAGTGCTGGGGATACACAGCCCTCTGAGACCCAGGGTGCTGCTGGCGAGAGCAAGGTAGCCCTAGTGCTGCTGCCAAGGATACTCTGGCTGGCAGCTCGACCTGAATTTAGCTACTGCTTCAAACTCCTTGGGGTGATTCAAGCTGATGGGTAATTCCAGGTCTCCAGACAACAGAATAAAGTGCTGAGTGCACCCTTAGAGGCTAAGTTTCTCCTTCTATGAGCGTGAAGAAACCTTGAAAGCTCTTTAAGATAAGGCATAGATGTGCTTTGAATCCTGCAAAGTTTAAAGCTCCTCTGTCCGTGCTCACTATAAAGAGGCTGTGGAAGCCCCCCCACCTCCAGAGTGCTTCTGGACACACCATGCTGGGACCTTTCATTCAGCCACTCTTGGAAGGCAAAGATTAATTTCAAAGTAGTGGAAAACCTTTTATGTCTCTGGGGTCTGATCTGGCAGTGCCTGATCTGCAGACAAAAATAGCAGAGTTCTTGGCACCCGACAGGACCTGTCCTGATTTCTGGAGCAGGCAGGGGAAAGGACAAGCTATTGCTTTTCCTCCTCCTCTCTGGCCAGCCCAGGCTCACTCAGTGCAGAAGGGCTGGCTGGCACTAGCAGGAGCAGGGCATCACCTTGCCCTTGTTTGTCCAAGGTGGTACTGGAAGAGCAATGACTGGAAAATGAGAGACTGAGATAAGCTCAGAGCTGTAGCAGATGATTCACAAAGGCACAGTGAGGAGATTGTGCCCTTCCATCAAGGAAACCAAGGCAAGGAAAGGAGGAGGAACTTACTCCAGGTTGTAGTAGGATGGCAGAAGAGACAGGAGATGATCCTAGGTCCACTGCCAGGGCTCACTAGATGTCAGTAAGCTGAAAACTTGATAAAACCTAGTCCTGGCACTTAAGACCTAAGCAGACATTTGCTCCATCACCATCACTCCACACAGCTCTGTGGTCAGGGTGGCTGGTGCTTTTTCCATGTGCTATGGAGTGAAAGAGGCTTAGAGGTGGGGCCCAGCCTTCCCCAAAATGCTTACAACACCCTCGCCTCCCCAAGCATCTGTGGAGACAGTAAATCTGTAGCAGATGTGTACATCCATCTCCATGTAGGCAGCGTCCTCCTTGGGGTTAGAAAATAGTCATAAAATTATAGAGGTAGGAAAATGGATGGGTTTATCTGAGCAAATGTGAAGGTGGGGCTGACAGCCCTGCTGGGAATCGCTGCTCCGAGGCAGATGCTCGGAGCAATAAAAAGCAAGGGCCTCACCTGTCTGCTGCTGTTCCAGGAGCAGATGCTTGCCCTAAATTAATTCCTCCCACATCTCTGCCCATCTTCTTTCTCTGATGACTTCTCTGTTTCCCAGACCATCTCTGGGGCCCTGGCGTCTTGCTGAGCAAAGGTTCAGCCTTCTCTGTGGTAGCTGCTGGTGCTTAAGGTGCTCGCAGAGTCAGGACTAAAAGTGACTGGGGCTTGTCTCGGGAAGAATTTCTGAGGCAGAGGATGCCAGCGAGCTAAAATGCTTCATAGAAAGCTGTCAGTTTTGATGTTTTTAAACAAACAGAGCAGACCAGCCTTACTGGATGCTCCAGTTTTCCATTTCAAACTAACCTTGCTGCAATTAAGAGATGTACAGAAGTTCTCAGCACACTGCAATGTTTCTGTTTACTGCCCGCTCCCTTATTTCTAGCAAATCCTGTTTTGAGGGTTAAATTCTGAAAAGTTGATGAGTTCAAGGCTCCTCATGGCTGTAGACACTCAGGGAGAGAACCTCTGCTCACAGCAGCCTTGTCAAAATCAGCTTTGGAGTGAGGAGGAACAGAGCTGATGTCATTTGCAAGGATCAGTGGCAGAGGAAGGAACAGAGCCAGGTCTCCTTGCTCGGTTTCCTTATGTCGTGGTGCCTCTTGAAGTGCTGGGTTCACGCAGGGCCTGGAAAGGCAACTGGGGCACCAGGTTTGGCCACTGACCCTGCCAATTCCAAAGGCTGCAGATGCTGAAAGAGGATCAGTGGCCGAGCTGGGCTGTGTTTCTCACTCCCTGTTGGATCTGAAACTCTGCCAGAGCAAAGGCAGCCTGAGCACTGTCTCCAAGGAGAAGGATGTGTGGCGTGCTTACAGATTTACTGGGACCACTGATACAGTTGTCTGGATGCAGTGGTCCCCAGAGACCCCTGGTTTTGTCTCCACTGCAGCAAACCAGGAGGTTACTTCATGTCACAGCATGTAATTCTTTTAGCTTGTCCCGCACTGAATTTTCTTACCAGAGCAGCCTGCCCTCCTGAAAGGCTATAAAAGTTTTTTTTATTTAACCTTGTGACGTGTATAAATCCTCCCACACTGCCCAGCAAGGAAGATGTGCAGATTGATTTGCAGCCAGGCAGGACAAATTCACAGTCTCTTGGTTACTTCTTCCGAAGTCACTCCTCACCCCGGTCAGCACACGAGCCATAGTTCCCTGGTTTTTCAAAGGCCCTACTAACTCCTCTGCCCAGCTTAGTACCCAGGATCCCAGAGCTCGGAGTCCTTCAAGGGCTGTCCTCATCCCGAGGATGTAGTTGTTTGGCTTTTTCCCTTCCACTCCTCCTTTGCACAGATGCTGGAGGGGACGGGAGGACGATGGCCAGGATCAGGGGCAGAGCAACAAGCGGATGGGCAGAAAGGTTTGCAGGGGGAAGCAGAAAAGAACAAACGGGAGGGAGGGTGGTGCAGGAGCCAAGGGGAGAAGAGGTGTGAGCACCCCAAGGACGGAGGGAGGGCCCTGCCCTTTCCCCGCGTCGCGTGCAGACCCTCGGAGCGCCGGTTCTCAGAGCGACGTAGCACAATTCCCGACGTACCGTAAGCGTGTTACTTTTGTAAGTCGTCTCCTACCCTCACTCTTTTCAGTGTTCCTCGATTTTTTGGAGACTGTTGTAAATAAAAGATTTTGACATTCGCACGTTCGGATCCCTCCCTCGGCCCCGCGTCAGCGCAGCGGGTAACCACAGCACCGGCCAGAGCAGCCCTGGCAGGCTCCGGGTTGTGTAAGTCGTGCAGCGGGGATGAGGCTGCTGCTGAAACCGGGCCCCTTGAAACCAATTTACAGCATCCAGAAAAGCTGACGGGCTGGAAGAGCCAGCTCAAGATCCCACGCAAGGTCTGCGAGGGGGCTGGCTCAAGTGGGAGCTTTCGCCACGTTTTGTGGAGGCTTTTAACTCCTCCACTCCGCGCTGTGCCGCTTCCAGGGCATCCAGGTAGCTCTTCTGTGCCGACTCCACGAGCAGAGGATCCATCCACCCGCTCCCACACAAGGCACAGTGCCTGCCACAAACTTCTGCTCGGGGTTTTGTCCCCGTGCCCCGTGCTGCACCAGCTACGACGGTGCCGGGAAGGATGCTGCCGACAGCGTCTTGCTGCAAAAACCTCCCGTGGTTTCGAGCCCTCACTTCAGTGGACGATGCCAAAGTTACCAACGAAACCCTTGTCATAAACACCAGGAAGGCTTCAGGAGCACAGTCTGAAGAGTAAGGAAAAAAAAAAATGCAGCATCCCCAGGAAGGAGGAGTGTGGACCCTTTCATTGGGAATTTCGGGTCAGGGAGGGTTGACACTCAAACCTGCTGCTGGGAAATGGCCAAGCAGGGTGGGAAGGGGTGGGTTTGTCTCTGAATTCAGCCCCTCGCCTCAAGAGCAGGCGCGATGGGCGCTGCTGGGGAGCTGCCTGTGGGCTGTGCCCACGCAGGAGGCACGTGGTTCTCGTCCCAGGGCTGCGGTGCGTGCCCGGGGCTGCCAAAGCTGGGGGTGGGCTCGCAGGAAAGGGGTGTCCTGGGCTCCGGCAGCTGCAGGGTTTCTACAGCTCTTCAGAAAATGGTTGCTGGGCTGGGGAAGGGTTTGGGGCTGGTGAAGGGTTTGGGACAGGGGAAAATGTTCAGAGGATGGATTGGGCAGGGTAACAGCTGCTCGCTATTCATTCCGAGCTGGCAGAGGTGGGAAGGAATTGTGTTTGTGTCTGCGGGAGCCTCGCCGCGTGGGGAGCTGGCTCAGCTCCTGAGCTGACTCTGATGGTCCACGCTCCTGAACCTGCTGCCTGTGATTTGGCAGAGCCCCATCTCTTCTTCCAAGTGAGTGAGTCTGAAGTCTTCGTTACACACGGTGAATTCCTCCAGTCTGCTGGCACGCTGTGGTGCAGAGAGGTCTCCATTGCCTCCCCAGCCCCCCACCAGTGTTTAAGGGGCTCTGCCTGTGCACCCCGGGGTGCTGCAGCAGGAGCACCCTGCACCCCTTCTCCCACAGGCTCCTTCCTACCCTGCAACCAAACCCCAAGCCTCTGTCTGTCACTTTGAAAGAGAAAACTGGAGCATCCCTGTGCCCAGGACAGGCTGAGAGCCCTGGGGCTGTTCAGCTGGAGAAGAGCAGCCTGAGAGGGGAGCTGAGCAATGCTGAGCAAGAGCTAAAGGGCCCCGGGGGGCAAGAGGATGGGGCCAGACTCTGCTCAGTGGTGCCCAGTGACAGGACAAGGGGCAACGGGCACAAACTGGAACCCAGGAGGTTCCACCTGAGCAGGAGGAGAAAGTTCTTTGGTGTGAGAGTGTCAGAGGCTGTCCCAAGCTGCTCAGAGAGGCTGTGGAGTCTCCTTGTCTGGAGAGATTCCAAACCCACCGGATTCCAAACCCCACAACCTCTCTGGGCAGCCTGGGCCAGGCTCTGCTTCTCCTTAAATCCTGGGACAGCAGCACTGCAACACAGAAGAGAAGAGTTTTGTTTGGAAGGGACCTTTAAAAAGCATCTAGAGTCATCCTACCCTACCCTTCCCAGCAGCAGCCCTGCAGCCAGCTCCTCCTTGCTCACGTTCAAGACGATTTGGGTTATTTCCTTCAAGAAAAAATTAATGAGTTACTTAAAGATGCTTCTGCATTAACTGACCTGCTCGCACCTAGATAATATTTAAGCTCAGAACTGCTGCCTCTCCTTGCAGGCAAGAAGAAATTGGGTTTTCCTTTTGTTCCCCCCCTCCCCACCACTCTCTTTCTTACAGCCTGTGGGGTTCTTCTCTTTGAGACCCACAACTCCTCAGTCAAATTTGGCCAGAATTAGTCCCCGGGTTAAAAAAAAAATAGCTTGGGAAGGAACAGTGAGTGACAGCCAATCGGAGGGGATAATTTCTGTTAATGGAGGGGGGAAAATCAAGCAGAGAAACACAGAGAAGCCTCAAAGTGGCTGTTTAGAGTCGATAAATAAATCGCCGGCTCCGTGTAATTAAAATATGTACCATAAAAAGAAAGAAAAAGCCAAAATATCCTTTCTTGGTTCTGATTCTGAGAAGGATGATACGTGTTCTGCAGGCCCTTCGAAAACAGAGAGGGAGGGAGAGGGACCAGCACCCTGGGGTGATACTTTGCACTAAAAGCATCCGAGCAGGGCAGGATGTCACCGCTCTGCCGCCAACCCTAGGGCTGCTGCCATCATCAGCCAGGGAGCTGGACAGAGCAGGGGTGCAGGGAGGGATGGAAAACCTGCTGCTCACCAAAAGAGCTTTCCAGAACCCGTCGGGGATGCGAGCAACTGCTGGTGGGGATGGGGAGGGGAAAACCTCAAAGCTGGGAGAAAAAAACATTCATCACCTCATCACGGCTGGGGCCCTGGAGTGATCCAGCCTCTTCCTCCACATCTGCAGCCTCCTCTTCTGCTAGAGGCATCTGGAGCTTGCCGTGGTGAGACCCCCACGGCTCCTGAAAGCTCCACCTAACTCAATCTGCTAGCTCGCAACGCTGAAATAGGCAGGGAAAGAGAGAAATCCCTTCCAAAAACACCTCCCCACTCCTCCACGTCCTGCTCTGTAAAGCTTCCAGCTGCTAAAAGGATTGCTCCAAGTTTTAAGATCTCCAGCTTGGCTTCCTGAGCCGGAGAAAAACGGAATCAAAGATGCCTCCGAGCTGGGAGGAGACGTTCCTTGGATCACCAGCATGCCCCGGATTTCAGGGAATCCGGCTCCCGTGGGTGCAGGAATCCACCCCCCCCCCCCCCCCCCCCCCCCCCCCCCCCCCCCCCCCCCCCCCCCCCCCACCCCCCCCCCACCCACCCAACCCCCCCCAACCCC
>WTSP01026711.1:0-15090 GCA_025331215.1 Actenoides lindsayi | reverse complement strand
TATATATATAAAATAAATAAACCACAAGTGCTTGCAAATCTTGCTTTAGTTTTACACTCCCAAGGAACAATCTAGCAAAGCAGACTAAGGACTTTGGAGCCTCTGCACTACTTCTGTAGTCATGAAGTTTAATAGACATTCACAGGAGGCTGGAACACAAGCCCATGTGATGGTCAAGCCATGCCAGCTATTATTTTCAAGGTGTGAGAGTAGTTGGAAGGCTCAGTGGATTAGTAAACAGAGCATGTCAACCTTTCTAACTATAGTCACCAGCTTAAATTCAGTCTGCTGGTATCACCAGCTTTAACTGTGGCCTATGTTCACTAAGCTTTTTGCTAGCGACATCACATCAACCAGATGCCTTGCTAGTAAATTGTAACTATAATTGGAAGGTCGGGAATGTTGCTCTTTACATCTTGCTGTAGGTTCCTGACGTGCAAAAGGTAGTATTTCTATATCATAAACGATACACAAGGAGCAAAACCTTAAGTTAATACATGCCTACCTAGTAGCTACCACTTTTGTAAGTGGGCTTTGGCTTTTGCCAAAGTTTCTCCATTTGATTTCATCTTAGAGGCTTAACATGTTTGTCCCTGAATAGGACCAGGGAGACCAGATGTTAAATTATTTTTTTAAACCATTTTAAACTACTACTCCCACAGTTCATGCAGTAATGTACTATATCTACCTCCCAGAACACTTACGGTCAAAGTGTTTCACAAATATTAAACAACTATACTAAGCATCTGTTGCGCGCTTCTCACAGAACAATCATTGTGGGGTGTCCCAGTCACTTTGCAAATAGAGAAGGATCATGGTAGAAATTATTTGGAGGCTGTATTTGGGAAATGACCTTGAAGGGAAAGTGCTAACCAGATTTCTTTTTAGACTAATTTCAGCATTGTTTCTGTAAATAAATCATCCATCAAAGTACCACTGCCAATATTGTAATCCCATCCACAAGTACTTTACTACTTAGTATATTATGATAAAGCTCCCAAATCCAAATTAAATTAGTAAGGGATTAGAGTCAGATTGATTCAGAAGCTAAAGGTCTCTTGTATTCAGATTCCCACCTCTTTCAGTACATACTGGAACCATGGCCCAGGGTTTTATCTGCAAGGATGGACAATCTGAAGGAAACTGGAAAAAACTACATTTCAATCCCATTTTCTTAGAAGGAAAAAATATACGACTTTGGTCTTGACTGCAATCTCTGACTGCAAGACTCAAACACTAATAACAAAAAAATTAATGGACACACTAGGGAAGTGATTGTCCCTCTGGACTCAGCACTGGTGACACCACACCTCAAATACTATTCAGTTTGGGGACCCTTACTACAAGAAGGACATTGAGCTCCTGGATCATATCCGAAGAAGATCAACAAGGCTGGTAAATGGTCTAAAGAACAAGTCCTGTGAGGACTGTCTGAGGGAACTGGGGTTGTTTAGTCTGAAAAGAAGGCTCAGTGAGGACCTTCTTGCTCTCTACAGCTACCTGAAAGAAGGTTGTAGTGAGGTGAGAGTTGGTCTCTTCTCCCAAGTAACAAGTGACAGGACAAGAAGAAATGTCCTCAAGTTATGCCAGGGGAGGTTTAGATTGGGTGTTAGGAAAAATTTCTTCACAGGGAGGGTTGTAAAGCACTGGGAACAGGCTGCCCAGGGAAGTGGTGCAGTCACCATCCCTGGAGGTATTTAAAAGATGTGTAGATGTGGTGCTGAGGGACATGGCTTAGTGGTGACCTGGCAGTGCTGGGTTATAAGCTGGACTCGATGATCTTAAAGGTCTCTTCCAACCTAAATGATTCTATGATTTTCTTTTGCGGCTTAGAAGAATAGACCTTTATGATGTTCATGAAAGACAATGCTTTTCTGAACAGTTCTCTGTTCACTCCCTTTTTGTCTCTAATCCAGGCTTCAGCATAACAGTCCAAAAGAAGGTTTCACGTGTAAGTTAGACTGATGAACTGGTCAGGACAATGCAGACACATACCAAAAACTTTCACATGCTACATAATGATAAATCTGCTGCACATAATATTTATGCTTAAGAGTTCTCAATGTTCTGGCATACTGAAGTTTAGGTAGAACTTCTCAAGCAAAAAAGATTTCTGAAATTACTGAGAACACTAACTGACATTCTTTTGGAAAAGATGGACAATACAAACATCCCTGTAATCCTAAAGAACAATGACAATGATGTTCTGAAACTCTTACGATCAAAACAAGTTTATGAAAGCCTATTAAGTTTGTTGCAGCAAAAAGGTATTAATAAGAAAATGTTTTTTATAAAATATAATTTGCTTTATGCAGAAAGGACAGTATCCTACGCCAAGGTTCCAAGGTGCAATCCAAAACACAGCAACTTCAAAAAGCCACACAAAATAAAGCAGTGGACTGTCTTTTTTTTTGTTGTTGTCTTTTTTGTCTAAACGTTGCCACAAGTATTTTATTAAGCAGAATGTAAAATTCTAATCATCAACAAGGGCATGAAACTGAGTTGCTCTTCCTCATCTCTTGTTGGCAATGTATTTTGTTGACAGGCAGGAGAATTCTGAATTGAGGTTCTTTTGTGCATTTATCTTCACATTTTCTTCTAATTCTGATGGCACCTTAAAGCCTCCAACATTTATAAATATAAGTTGTTCTGAAGAGTGACAAACCTTTTAGACAAAAGATAAAAACCTCTCTTAGACTAGCAGTTTTAGAAGTGTATTTTGGTAACACACCTGCAACTTCTTCCTGCTATCAGCTGGGAAGAAAGTACATCTTGTAATAAACTAACATTTCTCTGGCATCTGGGAGGTGCTACTAATGAGCCTAACCAGTTAATTTATATAAGATAATTTATTAAGGAAAAATATGTAACAGTCATAATCTCGTTTCTTCCGCAACAGCTTAAAGGCAAAGACAAGATACCTCCCCTTTCTTCACACCTTTCATTCTGAAAACCCTCCATTTGACAACTTCATGCCACTGATGATTTTGTTCCAAGCATCTTTTTAAAGAATTGTGCTCACCCTTTCAGATCCATATGGATGGATCCTCATGCCCTGCAAGGCCTACTGAAGTTGCTGGCCTTTGGAGAATTGAGACTGAAAATTATTATATTACAGCCCATCATACTATATTTACCCCAGAGCCTGAACCAAAAAGACTCCTGAAGACTTATAAAGGCCTTAGATTAGAACCTCACACTGCAAACTCTCTGAAAAAAAGAGGCTGGTTTTGGTATATTACAGTATCTTTATGAAGCTGTTGATATATGGTTTAGTTCTGTGAGGTGATCGGTACCCTCCAGCACCACTGATTCCCAGAAGAGCTAAGAGGACAGGGCATCTTGCAGGATGGTCATTTAGTAGGAAAATCTTTTCATTTTTGCTAAAAAGTGTACTGCCTTTCTACCTCCCCTTTATTATCTCCAAAAGATTAGAGAATCTGTTTACAGGTCATCATAGAAACCTGTTCTCTTTTTTCCAGTCATATAATGTCCATACCCATTTGGTCAGCTATCTCCTGCTTCGCTGTAGTCCCCAGAATTGATAATGCTACAGGTAACCAAGAGCTATGCTTGAACATAGACTTAATCAGAAAGGTCTCAGATGAACAGTGTTTCAGAATTACTGTGTAACGTTTTCAGTTTATCTTATCCCACAAAAAAATACTGACAAAATGGGAAAGTTAGTAAGGTAGAAAGTGACTGTGACATGGCAGAGTAAGTATAAGGCAAACAACTTGACACAGCACAAGTGCTGGACATGTTGCCAGGGGTCTATACATGCTTCAAGAGCCTGATTTGCTATATCACTGCTGGTAATAAGCTGTGCTAAGGTGACAAGGTCTGACTTAAGCGTGGATGTTCCACTAGGATCACACTAAAATATAGCAGCATGGCTGGTACACTGAGCAGCAGCAGAGAAATCCCTGCTACATTACGTGGTGTGACAATGAAAAGGCTAAAAATCAAAACAGCAAAACCTTCTTCCACTCACCTATGGAATATTCACAATTACCAGATCCAGGCACCAGACCACTAGAAACAATTGCAAATGCTTACTCTAAACACACTTCTGTATTACCAAGAACATTTCCCTTAAACAACATTTTGAATTGTCTGATATTTTTCTGATATTTTTTCCATTTATGCCTGACAAACTAGACATTACCTCCTGCTGTTTTTCTTAAAA
This sequence comes from Actenoides lindsayi, assembly GCA_025331215.1. Lineage (NCBI taxonomy): Eukaryota > Metazoa > Chordata > Aves > Coraciiformes > Alcedinidae > Actenoides > Actenoides lindsayi. The sequence goes on along the minus strand of WTSP01026711.1, from coordinate 10,901 downwards.
AAAAAAAAAAAGGAAAAAAATTTGCACTCTTAAGTTACTGTTTTTTTCATTGAAAAAATCCAAACTACGTGCTAATCATGGAAGTTGCGTCTATCCCCGGAAACAAGTGTATCAAGCATTCATCCCTTTTAAACACAAAGGTATAAAGTTATGTGAGTGTTAATGTTATTCTAATTTCTTATCCTTAAAATAAACCAGACAATCCTAGCTTTGCTCTCTATAAATAGAAGGCCCTTAGGCATGCAAAGAGGTTATTCATAACAATAAAATTATTAATAGCAGGCTAAATTTGAACTCAGTCTATTAAATATTACAGTTTAAAACTATTTCTCTGTTAGTCTAATTGGCAAGCATACCACATATTCTCACCTTTTCAACCCATTATCTTGCCACTGTTACTCTGAGGCCTGCATTTTGAACAGCCAGGAATGGTGCCCTGCAAGCTGATGTGTCCTGTGATACTTCTAAAATTAAATACGCAGTTGCTAGATAAATTAAGGTCTGACCTTGTACAACTGTAACATAAGCGGGCTCGACCCACAGGAAAGTATTACACATGACTTCTCTAAAATCTCGTCAAATGTAACACGAGGTCTGGACGGTATAATAAGATTATCTGTGCCCTCATTGGTTCAGCAACTCATTAAGAAAATAAACTACTTGCCAACTTAATCTCAAGGACTACATAAACAAAATCTGGTAAGATATTTACATAAATTGAAACAAATCTGAGAAGATTTAGCCTTTAGCTAATTGTAGATGCCACCATATTACACCACCAAACGCTAATATCTCTCTCTGAGGCTGACATGATGCAAAGCTTTATAGGTGCAATGACAGCCAATTAAAATACTTATTTGACCAGGTTTAATGACTTGAAATTGGACAAAGAAGCAGGAGGGACAGCACCACAGAAAGCAGTGATGCAAAAGGAGAATAACCCAGGAGTAACATCAAGAACAGCAGTACCCAGCAAGTTAAATCACAGGCATGAGATGAGGAAAAGGCTGTATACACATCACTAATGCAACATCTCTGTCTTGTTTTGGTTTTAACAAATTAGTTACTATCTTTATGAGTAAACAATAGGAGAACATAAACTGAAGCAACAAACTCCCAACTTATCTTTAACTATTCTGATGAAATGAAATTGTACACTCTGAACTCTTCCATGCCCTATGCTTCACTTGCATTTATAGATCCATAAAACTGTAAGCTTAACTGAAGCACTACATGCATCTTGTCTTTGGACACAAGATTAAGAAAACCATGTAACAAGGATAAATTATTATCACTGCAACTTCTCCAGCTAGTGCAACCCAAGTAAATGTGGTGAGCCTTCAAAAAAAACCCCAACAAACAACAGAAGGCAGCAACAGTACTGACACCCTGTTCTACTGTTGGCTAAGAGATGGTAAGAACAGAAATATATTCTTATACAGTAAAAAAGAAATAATCTAAAATATATCTTTATACTATGAAGAACACAAATGTTTTAATTGCTTACCTTGAGTTGTCATTTCCTTTATACAAACAGGACACAATCAGAACTAGCATATATCCACAGTACAAGCACAGTATTGTTTTGCTTTTCAGATACTTTTAACAGTATTTTGCATTGCTATGTAAACAGTGTCTGATTCTGCTCTTGCATAGTTACTAGGTATAAATCCAACAGGCAATTAATTATGTTCAACATATGTAAAGCCAGAATAAGTAAGACTCTTGTCCAGATATCAAATCATAAGGCAATTTGCAAGACTTCACAGTGAGATAAATTCATTGGCGAGACAAAAAAGGGAAGAGAAGCCACAGCTATAGCAAGGCTTTCTTAGGGTGCTTATGCACTGTGTATTAACAGCCAGGACAATACTCCTAGAAGTCCCCAGTGTTAAACAGACAATAAACTGTGAAATGTCGTGTGGGTGGTTTGAGGGTTTTTGTTTGTTTGTTTTCAAAAACAGGTAATTATTGAATGTCCTCTGATACTATTCTTAGATCTTGGAGCTGTTATACTTTAAAATCAACTATGTATTGAAATAGAGTTTGGCAATCTGGGGAACTTCTTACCGTACCACTTCAGGATTTATTTAATGAACTGTGTCATCAACATGACTTACTATTTTTTACTCTTTGTACTAGGATGTGGCAAGGACACCTATGCTTCGGGTTGTCTAAACAGTCGGTTAGAACTACTGTTTGAATGATGCTGAGCTAATTGGCTCAGATCACCAGGCACAAAATTTGTGCTGTGGCTGGTTAGTGTAATAATGAGGAGACAGATCATCTGGTTGAACAATCACAGAGAAGGGAAAAATGCAGAAAAGGCAAGATAAGAAAGGCAGCATTTTTTAAAGTATGTTATTTTGATAGAAAAGAGAGATTCTCAGTGCCTTGGAAAGAAACCCCAGGCCTCTCTGATGCAATCTCAAAGAAGACTTGCAACCCTGCATTCTGATATAAAGCATATTAATCACTTTGCTTTAGTTATGGAATGGCAGTAGTGTGTGTCTTATTGGAAGACTGACTTTTGGGAAGAGCTCTATGATACTCTGAGTTTGTCAGGTTTGCTTACCCAGTTATGGAAAAGATGAGCTCAAGAGCAGGCCAAAGGAGATACAAAGAAATACATGTTCTGAATAATTACTATGTAAAGTAAGTTCCAACACAATTATTACCAAATCTTACTCACTATGCAAAACCCACCCTTTAAATTAGCAGCTAGGCTTATAGGTAAAACTTAATAGAATGACCACTGGATTTTCAAACATCAGGTTTGTCTCCACCAGTAACTTAAATTATTGCTCTTTTCTGCCATTCTGTCTCAAGGCCCTTAATTAGGTTTTCTATTTTTGTCAGTATTTTACAGCTTTTTTTCCCTTTATTAACAGATCACATTAACTCAGAAATTGCTTATTTGCCATATTCTATCATAGTGATGCTTATTTTTGATTCTGCATTTAATTAGCTACTTTTAACACAATAGCTTGGTCAAACTAATTTCACAGCTAAAATTCAGAGAAGGTATATGAATGCTTCTCCTTAATAAACAAATTCCAGAATACTTAAGAATACTTTCTGAGGTAGAAAATTATCACCCTCAGAAAGACTTAACTGATAAATACATGCACATACAACCCTTTAGCATAACAATTTTGCTAAAAATATGTAATATTCTAATAGTTTTAAGCTTCTGCATTGTTTCTAAATTAGACCCTATTCCCAGGCATAAAAATGTTGATTGATGCAGGGTGTAACAGTAATCAGTCAGAAGATATTTTTTACATGTTGCAGAAAAGTAGCATTCATGTACTAGAAACTTCTGCAAAACTTAAAACATGTGCTTAATGAAAGAATGACTGAAGCTGACACACATTCAAATCACATCTACTGCACCAAAACCTCACCTTGAGAGGACATAAACAGCTTTATTCCAAGTGCACCTCATAGACTGCTCTCAGCAGTGGCTAAACATACTTCTGAAGTTTTAACACTTGACACAACTGTTTGACTCATGAAACAAGAGCTTTGAAATCAACCCTGAACTCCACAAAATATTGTGGAAGAGAGAACAAATTAAAAATTATGAACCTGTAGTAGTCCTAAGAACTCTTTACTGGCAGTTAGCTGTCACTTGGTAAAAAAATAGTTGTTTTCAAGCACTGTCACCAGCCATATGGAACACATCAAACCAACCTGTATTGCATCTTTACTAGAAACATGCTGAAAATCTAAATGCAGCATACAGCACTTACAACTTCTGCATGATGCATTTTTACTAACAAAACTTTCAACAGAGTAGTGCTCATCTGGAAATAGAATTCCAAGTTCTGCAAATCGACCATAAGCTTTTAGCTTAGACAACTTCACTAATAGTAAAGATATTAAAAAGAGGATGTTCAAAAGTACATCTCTTGCAAATGCAGGAAAGTATGAACTGTACTGTACTGCTATAGCACAGACAGCCCGTCTGGAGACACTGGGCTCCAAAACTTGGTCTGACTTTGGACGGGACACCATCCCTGTACAAACACTGCGCATGGGCCGGTTTCGTGGGCAGGGTTCTAAGAGAAGGCGCAGCAACCTCTCCCCACTCAGGAACAAGCCACACCGGTAAGGCCAACACCACACGGGCCGCGGCTTCACCGCTCTTTCCCTCCCGGGGGCACCGCTGCAAGGGTCCAGCCGCCTTCTCGCCACAGCGGCCGCCGCCCCACACAGACAGGGCTTCTTCAGACGAGAAGGACCCAGCCAGACCAGTGACAATCTGACCGAACAACTCCTGCCCTCAACTCCCCACCGCCGCGCCTTATGACCCCGCGCGCCTAGGCGCATGCGCGTTGTTTTACGGCCCCTCCTCCTTCGCGCGCCGGGACCAGGTCGCCGAGACGGCGACGGCGCGTGCGCAGCCCGCCGTCCTTTGCCGTGTCCTTTAATAGGCGCCCGGTGCCGCGCACGCGTCTAGGGGCCCTACAGCGCAGCCATGGCGGGGGCGCTGAGAAAGGTGAGGCGCTGTGGGTCTCCCGGAGCCGGGCAACCTGCCGCGTTCTCCTCTTGTGCCCGGGCGACTCTCTCCCTGTTCCGCCTTCCGCTGCCCCGGCGGGTTTCCGAGGAGAGGGTAGTGGCGCCCGAGCGGCGGGGTCGCAGTGAGTGGCGTGTCCTGCGCGGAAGGGGCTGAGGGGAGCGTGAATCCGGTTCTCTTTCGTGTTGTATGGGGGACGGCGCGCCGGATGCCTGGGGACTGCAGCCACCGCTAACGGAGTGGGCGGGCCCGTTGTGTGGGAAGGGAGGAGGCGGGTAGGCCGGAGTTCGCCGCACTGGCAAGGCTCTCCAGCTGCCGCTTTCTCCGGTGAGCTGCCCCCTGTCCTCGCCCTCTCCTCCCACCTTCGGGGGCGCTGGTCGAAACGGTAGAGCTGTGGAGCCACCTGTGTGCGGTGGGAGGCAGAGGTTCATGTCACAGAATGGTCCCCGTCAGGTGTATTTTGAGCCAAAATAAGATAATCTGATAACATGGAAATAGATGGTTAGGTGTATTAAATGTTTGTGTTCTCTGCAGACCACTGGACTTGTAGGATTGGCTGTAGCTGAAAACCCTCGTGAGGTATGTCACTTGCTTTCTTCAGTATGTAATGGAAGTTGTCAGTGAGATCAAAGTTTTTCGTTATTGCAGAATCAGACTGGTTTGAGTTGGAAGGGACCTTTAAAGGTCATCTAGTCCAACCCCCTGTAGTGAGCAGGGACACCTTCCACTAGGTCAGGTTGTATTTGTTTGTGTAGGTACATAGCATACCTTAAAGCAGTGCCAACTTCATGGACGTGTAAAAATCTTTCAAAGCAATGAAAGAAGAAAATTAATTCTTAAAGGTTTGGTTTACACCATTAGGGGTTATTTTGCACATGTATTTTTTTTGTTGCATGTACTGACTTCAAAAACTCCTTTCTGTAAGTACTTTTATGATCCAATATTTGATTTCTCTTATCTCCAGTTCAAAAGCAAAGATCTCTTTTAAATTCTGTTCTTCATAAATGTAATTTCTACTTCAGAGGCATTTTTGCTGCCTCTCTATGTCATGTTTCCAACAAGTACTAAAAAGTCTTACACTGAGGCGATAGGCTAGTCTTACATGCTAGAGGCTGTGTGGTGCAGTGCCACATCAAGGCCCTGTGATGGCAAGCACTGTTGAGGTTGGAATACTTCAGTGGTTCTTGGGAAGCACATTAAGTGGTTCTTGTAGTGATCTGGTATTTTTTTTTTTCAGTAATGAAAGTATGTTTGCCACATCTTACACGAATTGACTTCATTTTTTGAAAGTATGGTTAGCATTAGAAACACAGCCTTTATTGTTGCTGGTTTGCATCACATCTACCTCAGGTTGCAGCTTGCTTTTTTTTTTTCTTTTTTTTCTCTTGATACCATGATCTCTGTGTTTTATGTATAGATAGTTAGCTAGTAGGTTAAGTAGGACAAAAAGTTAAATAATTCTCGTTGTGTATTTTAACCGTGTCTTGTGATCATTTCAGCGCCTGCGAATACTGTACACAAAAATCCTTGGTGTCCTGCAGAACATTCCCAAAGATGCAGCATATAGGAAATACACTGAGCAGATTGTAAATGAGCGATTTGATTTGGTGCAAAAGGTAAGCACAGTGCTGTTTCATAAATGTGAAACGTAAAAAGATTTTTGGGATGAGAATAATGATTTTCAAAATGACTGGCTCTTTGTCAGGAGTATATGTAACTTTTAGGTGTCAGTTCAGAAACAATTGAAGTTTTGAGGTTTATTTTTGTTACTGACTGGTTTATTTTGGTGGTATATTAGTAGTAATTTCTTACTGATGGTTTCAGTGAAAATTAGAAGAAAATAGAAGTTTTTGAAGATTTGTAGAAGAGTAGTAATTTCCACAGACATACACAGAACATGCGTATGTTCTTATCAGTGTAGTATCCTGGCACTGTCTTGCCTTAGACATTTTAAACCACTTTTTGGTGTATGAAACTATGCCATACTGGTATTGTTTAGTTAAGGTGATAATTGGAAGGTTGCATATAATTTTCTTAAAAAACTAAGATCAAGATTTTCTTTGAAGATACATACTAAAGCTATTACCTGTTAATGCTTCTTTGAATACTATTAAATAGTATACATTTTTTGTATTTATCACTGAGAGTTTGATGTGTGTTTTCCAGTAAGAAAAGTGTGTGAGATTTCTTTGATAATGTAAAATGACAAAAACCTTAGAGCTAATTTGATGATAGTTTTGAAAAAGACTAGAGTGTGAGCTGGTTAAATTTCATGCTTTTTCTGGTCTTTCTCAGTAAAACTAAACATTTATATGTATTTGAATACACAGGAGGCTGATGTGCAAAAGCTACAGGACAAACTGAATAGTGGTCACATAGAAGAAGTCATTTTACAGGTAAAGCGGGGAACTTCAGGGTTAGGTACAAAAGGGAGCAGTGGTTTGCAGTGAGCTTCTGCTCAGAAAATGGGAAGTTTTCTGTATCTTCCTTTGCAGCAAAACAATCAAACAGGAGAAAAGGGAGGAAAAAACAGCAATAATAAAAACAAAGAAAAAATACATTTGAAAATGAATTGTCACATAATGTTTGGAAAGACCCTGCTAAAACCTAACACAGTTAACATGTGTTTACTGTATTATGCTTACATATATACAATGCATACCTACATTGCTTCTTACAGAGTCTAAATCAATGGAAAGGGCAGAAGACAATTTAATAATATTAAGGGATAATCCAAATAGACTGGGAAATATAATGAAGTTGTCCTTGGGAATGACTAGGTGAACACACTGTCTGGGTATTTGGGGGTGATTCACTATGTTTTTTAAAAGCAAAATCCAAATCCCCCGAAACATACAGTTCCTTTTGATTTGTAGGTGAAATTTGTGGTAGTCTGTGATATGATAGGTAGTGACATCACTGAGATAATGAACTGAAATAGAGGTAATTTAATACTTTGACAGTTGTATAGAATTTAAGAATTTGTGTATGGTGTTTATTAACAGGCTGAAAATGAGCTTTCCCTGGCAAGAAAAATGATACAGTGGAAACCATGGGAGCCTCTAGTTGAAGAACCTCCTTCTGACCAGTGGAGATGGCCAATATAATTTTCAAAATGGTGTAACCTCTTGAAAGTTAAAAAAAAAAAGTTAATTGTTAATCTATTGTTACTGACAGTTGTCTTTAAATTAAAGATAATAACTTCATAAACATGTTTTGTCCTAATGTCTAGTTATATTCAGCAATCTAAAGACTGCTTCTAATTTCTTGTAAAAATAGTTTTAAGAACATTCTTTTCAGCTGTTGTACAATCTTTGATTTATTTCCTTTTGGAATTTATTATTAACAGGGTGGTTTTGCCTCATTCAGAGTTACTTGTGTAGTCTGTCTTTGTATGTTAACAAATAGAGATATTATAGGTTATTTGAAATGACAAAGTTTTGTAGATGTATGAACCCACCCTTTATCTCCCACATTTGTTCGTGTATTTTTTGCCAGTGTCTTTATGACCATGCATATACGGAGATCAGGGAATTTAATGAAAACTAGGCTTACCAAAAATAAGTTTTTTAGATTTCAGATGAATCACCATCTTTAAGTAGCTGACTTTGCTGCCCACATAAACACTAATTCTGGCTCAGGGGAAGCACTGGGAAGACCCAAGATGGGAGAGCTGAGGGAGAGAAGGAAGACTGCCCCTTAAGGTGACAGCAGGAGCAGGTTTCTTTGTTGGCAGGTAGGTTACCATACTTAGCATCGTGGACATGGCACAGCCTTCAGTATTGGAGTGTTACAGAGGCTTTGTATGTAAACAGGTATACTTTATAGATTTAGTTGTATATTACTGATTCAGACCTTGAATATGACTTAGTAATGTGGAAAAAAAAAAGCGTATCTTTGATACGTCTGGGCTAGGTTCTTTCAAACATTTAAACAGAGTGCCTGCCTCTGCTTCTGTTTACAGATTTTATTTTATGAACCCAAATTAAAATATTCAAACTAGATCTGAGGATACTGTGCGAGTTTTCCTTTAGTCACATTTTTTTAGTACCTTTAATAAAGTTCTTGCAAGTTTAAAGGTAAGAATACAGCTGCATGACAACAACCTGCAGTTTGTTAAACCTTTATGATGAGAGTGCCATGGCAGTACATTACATTACATAACATACTTTGTCATAGTTGTTTTTGCATAGTCGTTAGGCCTATAAGTTTACCAGTGGCATAATTATTACTAATGATTAATTACATCTTTATGTAATAATTCATATGATTAGGGTATTAAGGAAGTAGGACAGTAGAAGAGAAAAACAGTAAGTATGCCAAGGATATTGACTCTAGCAACTATTTTCACTGCATTCTTTAGCTGTTTTTGGTTTTTTTCAACTATTACTGCTATAATTACAGAAATTTTTAGATGTTTAAGATAGAAAAAGTGAAAAATACTTTACATTGATGGTTGGTTTTGAAGGCTCTTTCAGTCTTGAAAAAGACAGAAGCTGGTCTCTTCTAAGGTAAAACCACTAGATGGCATTCCACAAGAAGACTTTGATGGACTTAAACACAGTTTTCATATGAAAAATATTAAAGGATTACAAACTTGAACAAGGGTGAACTGTGTCTGAGAAATGAAGGTGAATGGCTTTAGGTAATAACTATTGAGATGATGTGAGAAGAAGCAAAATAAAGGGAAAAGCCCTTAAGTCTAGTGTGAATGATACTGGCATACTATACCTGGGGGGGGGGGGGGAATAAGTTGCCAGAATACGGTGCCAACTATTGGAATTCCTTCTACTTTTTTGTAACTGAGACATCAGCTGAACTCTCTTTTTTGCTCAGTTATTTTCTTCACTTCTAAAACTGTATTTGTCATGTGATTTACAATAGCTTTCCTTGTAAGCTCAAAAATTGTGTTGTGGAGGGGAGGAAGTCTCTCTTGGACCATTGCTGCTGAAATTTAATATCTGGGCTTTTAAAACTGACTTTCACTGACCAAAACTTTACTTGCATCTTTTTCCTTTCGCAAACACAGAAAAGTGTCCTCAGTAGAGACCCTAATATAAGTTGTTTACTACCCTGGGGGAAGTGTTGGTTTTGTTTGGTTTTTTTTCTTTTTGGTTTTGTTTTGGTTTTTATTTGTGTTTTTCTGTTTGTTTTATTTGGGGGGGGGTTGTTTGGGAGTTTTTGTTTTTTTATAGAGCTCTATTTCCTAATTTATATTATTTGTGATCTTTCTGGTCTATAAAAGTTTCATGTGACTCAAAATAGAAAGATTTAGAAAATGATGCTATCCAAAACACTGGATTAACCTTCACAAATGCTTTTAATTTAGGAATCAATTAACTTGTGTCTTAAAATGTTCCACGGATACCAACTCAAGGAGTCAATTAATAAGGATTTTTCAGCTTTCTGAACTTTTATTCAAATTCTCAATGTTTGATGATTTATTGTCATTATTTTAACATTGGTTAAATTTGGTTTCATTATCTTGGCATAAATTAATCATGAATGCCTGCTGAAAAACAACTTTTTTTCAGGATACTGCCAGGATTGTCACATAGACTCTGCATTTCATCTCTAAAATGGTTGTGGGAAGTGAGTGCAGTCTGTTTTCCTGTAGCATGCTGGTACACTTGCTTGAGTTTTCTCAGAAATCACACAACAAACACCAGGAAATGTAGTTTCATACTGTTTTAATTCTGGTGTAAGTGTCTTCATTTCCACTCAACAGTCCCAGTCCTCACACCAGAACTGCAGACCTTCCAAGGGAGACCACACTAGTGGGCTGAACATGTCGCACAAGTAAGTGATGGTCTTTACAGTGAGGGTTATCAACATCCAAACACACCACTGTTTCATAATGTCCAAGAAACAGTTTTGAATATTGGCACAATTTCTGCTACTATCCATAGCATAAAACTGAACAGAAAAATGGTGTTTTCTTACATTAATGCCATTATAAGCGGGTAAGCCTTGATCTTCACCTTGCAGTAGATCACAACATAGGCCATGGCAATGGTCAGGAACACTGGTGTGCCAGCGTGCAATGACCAGGCGGGCTGAGGCAGCAAGCCTGAGGTGCTGCGGTGCGCCGGGGCTCCGTCAGCTCTTGCCGTTTCATACGGCTTCCCTTTGTCCCTCTTGTAGGCCTTCCTGGTCCCCGCCTCGGCGCGCGTGGAGCGGCTGAGGGGGAGCAGCGGAGGGGCCCGGCCGGCCCGGCCACCCCCGCCCGCCGTGCGCAGGCCCCGCCCTTCCTCGGTTGCTATAGCTACCGCCACACGCCGCCGACGCCGGAAGCGGCCGCTCCGCACAGCGGCCCGAGGCGGGAGCCCCTGCGGGAGCCGAGAGGGGGAAAGTAACGAGTGGGGGGGGGGGGGGGGGG
>WTSP01026710.1:35748-48347 GCA_025331215.1 Actenoides lindsayi | reverse complement strand
CTGGGCAGGCCATTCCAATGCCTGACAACCCTTTCTGTAAAGAAATGCTTCCTAATATCCAGGCTGAACCTCCCCTGCTTCAACTTCAGGCCATTTCCTCTTGTTCTGTCATTTGTCACCAGGGAGAACAGACCAACTCCCACCTTGATACAACTTCCCTTCAGGTAGCTGTAGAGGACAATAAGGTCTCCCCTCAGCCTTCTTTTCTTAAGGCTAAATAGCCCCAGATGTATCATCAGTTTAATTGTCTTCTAACTCTTTTGGTGTGTTATACCATAAGGTATATTTTGGGCAATGACACATTAGAATAAATCGATACAGCATCACAGTTTATACTTGACGCATATTTGTTTAATTTTGACTGGCCTGTCAGTACATCTACATCAAAATTTGGCTGAATGAAAGTCATTCACATTTAAACCTCCTCAGATTATATCCGGTATTTTCACTCTTTGTAGTATAAAAGCCAAACAATAGACAGTGTACTAGGACAGGAGAATTTTTTACCTGTCCAATTGCCATTTATGGTTTCAAAGATACAGCATTTTTTTCATTATTGTTATTCGTAACATGCAGAATGTGAACCGTATGAAACAAATTTCATCTGTTACCAATCAAGAGCTGAAGATTATGCAGGAAGACCTCACTTTCAAATCAAATGAAATGCAGAAATCACAGAGCACTGCTAAGAATCTCGTTACAGGTGAGATCAGAAATTAATTTTCAAATTCATTCCTTAAAAAAACCCTAAAATTACATGAGTTGTTACATTAACAGCAAGTGCAAGATCAGTGATCTCCAAATATTAAAATACCATGGCAAACTGACAGATTGAAACTCTTGTGGGTAACAAGTTATTTATAGTCCTTGGGAGTATTTCACTTACTATTATCATTAAATTAGCAACTTTCTTGCACAAATAAATGTTAAAAATACATATTTTAATACAGGTATGCAAAGACCTTTCAGCTAGAAGTATTCACCTTGAAATAAACAGTTTTCATGATCTTAAAACAGTGTTTAATACATTGAAGTGGAGACTTGCACAGTTATCTAACCATGTATTATTTGTCAATGTAGTTCTTACTATCGCTTACGTATGGTTTGTGCTTTTTTCTAAAGAGCCATGGGAAAATAACTGCCAACAGCAGTGAATAGCCCTCAGATTCTCAGGCTTTGATTCTGCAAAGTGAATATTCGTTTTGACTTAATTTTTAAAATACTCAAATACTTTTAAGAATCTTCAGGATCTTGCCCATAATTTCAAAAAGCAGACAGTATTTTTATTTCATTGCCATAGCAAGTATTTATTTAGTTCTTTATTTGCACTGTTTATAGTGGAATTGTTCTTTTAATTCTAAGCCCTTGCCAATATCATTATTGGTTCAGCAAGCCTTTCCTTGTTTGTTTGGCTGAAAGAAAGGGGCAGGAATTAAGAGTCATAAATCCTTTCGCTTGAAGGCTAATACATGCTGTACTTGGTAGTAATTTTCAAAATAGGAGCCTGTGTTGTAACTTCAGCACTCTTATGTGCAAATAAGCTGTTACGCACAAAATATTAGACAAATTGATTGTTGTGGTTTTTAACATTTAGCATTCACTTGTCTGCAAGTACTTATTTTGCAGTTCTAACATAGTTCAAAAAAACTGGGCCATAGATTACAAGTTCAAATGTGACCTTTTGTTCTTTCATGTGAGCGTCAATTCTTAGTACTTCAGAATATAAGGATGTTCTGGAAGCACATAGTGCTATAGAGACATTACTGAAAGACATTTATTTCTTCTCAAGGGGAGAGAAGGAGGTTACATAATTTTCAGCAGATCATTTGATACATAAGTAAACTTCTGAAAGCAAGGAATCGCAGATTCCTTATGTAATAACTTAAGATTCTTTTAAAAATACAGTGAATATTCAGTTTGCACAGTTGAAGTTCATCCTAACCCTTGAATTATAACACAGTCATATTCAGGATTCTTTCATGATTAAAATCTGGATTTCCGTATTTTCTTGCTGTAACACAGATATAAAAAGTCCACCAGCAGAACCCTTACAAAAAAAAAAAAAAACACAGAAAAAAGGAAACCATGAAAAGTAAACAGAAGTGCTGATGGCATAGTTTCCCAAAAACATTTCCCTGGGTCACTGTAGTTTGGTCTGAGAGTTTGCTACTGTGTACACACTGCCTGCTAGATGCTGCAATTTCATGGCCTATCAGAAGGAACAGGGCTGCATCCTCTTCCTGTCACTTCCCCTAGAGAAGTTCTGAGCGTTTTGAGGTTTTTTTTCATTGAGGCTCTTGCTGGATAAGGATAAAATTCACCCCTTACAGTTTCTTCCCTTTTCTCCAAAAATTGTGAATGAGTAGGGATAGCTCATTGCTGCTGTCTTTATCAGTTTATGTATAGAACAGTCTAAGAATCCTTTCTGGCAGTTACACTGTTATAACTCTTTACATGTAAAATAAATTAGTCAACTATGTATTATTTTAAAATAACAAAATATAAATATTAGAACAATTATATAAAAAGCAGAAAGCTTGTGATTGAGCCTAAATAAATGGTTAAGAAAATATGTAGTAATTTTGTGATTTCTGTCCAATTTGATTTATTTTTTGTTTATATTTCTGTTCTTTACTGGATTTAATGTTAAAGCCCTGGTTTATTGAGGTCCTTAAGCATTTGTCTGTCTCTAAACCAGTGTGCCGTAGGAGTGAGAAATCGAGCTGTGGTCTGTTCAGTCATGTGTCAGGATCTGATATTGACCAATACCAGGAACTTCAGAATGAAACTATGGGCAGTTATGAAATATTCTAGACACAGGGAAAGTGTTTTCTTATGCCCTTTAGGGTGGAAGGCAGCAGTTGTATTTTTTTATATAGATTTTTTATTTTTGTCTATCTTTACTGTGTCCTCTCTTCAGCATTTCATGCCTGAATGGTTTCAGTCTTCACATCTCTCTTATATAAGAATCCAAGTAAGAAACAAGAATTCTAACTCTTTGATTGCCTGTATCTCTGTTGTTTCTTCTGAATGGATTGTCAGAAGTAAATGCTGTATATTGTAGCACATGCTTATTTTGTAAGCTATGACAGTTCTCATTCTGTGGCAGTATGGAAGTGTTTTCCTTTACAGAGCTAATGTTTAAAGCAAATTTGTCTATTTACTCTAATAAAACTCTTACCATAAACAAGCAACATAAAGAAAAACAATATTCTAAAAAACTAACAATAATTTTTTACAACTGTCTGCATTGTTGCAGTCAACTTTTTGTAAGGTATCACCACTGTTTTCAGTATCATCACTTGAAATTGACCAATGCTATAAACAACATTAAAACAGAAGTACCACACTGTGACATGGAAAAATCACCACATGTTCATTACTTTTCATTTATGGAGTATAATTGTGATATAGGAGCCTAACTTACAGGATGATTGTGAAGATTTATTTTTTTTATTTCATTCACATTAACATCCCCATGAATACCAAAATTAGAAAGATACACGGGAGCTGTTTGTATTGCCTAAGTATAGCATAAGCCTTTATGTACCAGGCAATGTATTATGAAATAAAGAGTACTGCTAATTAGAGATTCTGTATCTGGTGATCTAGAGAGTCAAAAACTGCAGATGGACCTACAGAAGATGGAACACTTGGAGGGCAAGATGGTTGATGAACTGGCTTCTCTTAAAGACAAAATTGAACAAACAAAACAGGATTTGGAGGTCTATAATAATTTGCCAGCTCTGAAAGCATCAGGAGAGGAGAAGAAGAAGGTAATGAAAGGGATGAAACCTTGGAATATATGGAATTTATGTGGGTTTTGAGCACCTTGTGGCGGGGAACCTAGGTCTATGACTGGGGATCCTGAGTGACAGCTGAAAACTGGAATTATACACCAGTGCAAATGAGTTCAAATGCTTCTCTGCATGTATATGTGAATTTTTAACAGGGTACATGTAGAAAGCTATCATGTACATACCTTTTGATAACTTCCTTCCACAAAATTTCTCGTATATTTTAGTCATTCATCTGAACTTCTCTGCTGTAACTTATGACTACCCATAAGTGTGAATTTAAAAATATAACCACATAACACAAACAAAAAAGAAAAATCTGTCCTGTGTGTATTTTCTCTAAGACAAACTCCGTGTAGAGCACATGTGATAAATTTCCTACAAATTCATAACATCAGTGTTCCCACTTGTGCTGATATACTATGGTCTAAGCCTACAACTTGGTTATAACCATGAGTGTTATCTTTAGGATATACCATGCATTGGTAGCGAAAAGCCTTGTGACTCCTTTATGCATATGATCTTGTTCCAAAAGGAAGAAAAAATAGCATCTCAAAAAGCTAAATTAAAATCATAGAATTGTCAGGGTTGGAAGGGACCTTAAAGATCATCTAGTTCCAACCCCCCTGCCTTGGGCAGGGACACCTCCCACTAGATCAGGTTTCTCAGAAATGTTTTGTCTGTAACCCACAGCAAACTGACTCATCCATTAATTGGTTTCTGTTGTTTTTCTTCCAACTAGAGACTCCAGGATGACAAGGAAAAATTAACAAAATGTAGCTATGCTTTCAAGAAAATAATGGCAAACTTGAATACAGAGTATGAGACACTGAAAAGAGAGCTGCAAGAGAATGAGACGCATTCTCAGGTATAGCTCAAGCTACACATTCTCTGTTCAGTTGTTTCTGTCACATTTTTGGTTTTCTCATACATACGAAACACTGTATGGGTGGAATCAGTTTGTTCCTCAGGGAGTTTTCAAAGTTATGTGCTTCAATACATAGCCATATTTTCTGTTTTCAAATAAAAGTTAACATTGCGCCACAAGATTTCTTCTAAGCTTTGGATTTCAAAGTTAGTAAGCTGAGATCGTTCTGAGCTTGAAAACTGTGTGTATCCTTTTTTTTTAAGTGTTTGTATTAATCTTGCTTAGAATTCTTCCTCCTTTTGTCCTTCCTTTGCTGGAGGAGTTTTGAGGACCAACTTAGAAAGAAACAACAGGAAAAAAAAGACACACTACTAATTCGATAAGGTCCCTTCTGCTTTTAAAGTTACGGTGATCATTTTTTTTCTTGCAGCCTGTCCTATTAATTTCATTTCCCTTCTCCCAGTCCTTCTGCTCCTTGTAGACCACTGAAGTTTTAGGATTTGTTCAGACTTTTTTAAACTCAAGGAACTTTGGTATATGAATGTATCTACCTTTACATTTCAAAAGTAAATCAGGAAAGAAGGTATTTGTAACTCTTGAGCAGCTTTGATTCTTCCATTATAAACACCTATAAATGGCTGTCATTTTGACAACAGAGCTTTCCTGGCCTATATGTTTGAATGCACAGAAGGAAAATGGATAACCTTAAATTAAGCTGAAAAATGGAAATTTATTTTCTCTTCATTTCATTCATTTTTATTGTTTCCGGTTATTGAGATCTTTGTCCTTTAGAGCTGTTACTTTTTCCTAATTCACTTAAAAGCTGAATGTGACATTTGTACATGTTTAAGTTAACTTTCTTCTGGAGTGAACTTTATGAAGTGGATGAGAGGGCATAGCTTTAAATGAGGAGGTATACGTATACATTTGTAGCCCGTGATTTTATTGTGGTCTAACTCTATGGTTAGAGACGCTTGCCAAAGTTTGCAAGACTTCAGTTATTGTATATTTTTTATGCCAAGATCAGATTCTTATTCCAAGAGATCTTCTAAATCAGAAATGGATACCCAGCCCAGTGTTAAGATGCTTGCATAATGATGCTAAATTTTTATATATAATAGATGTACAGCATTTCTTCAGTTCATTAAGCAGTGGCAGTTTTTTTTCAGTGTGTGTAGAAAGGATTTATTTCTTTGCATTTTACATCATGAGTGTAAATGCAGTGGGGGTGAATAGAAGTGTATCTTGAAATAGCTGATTAGTTGACATGCATTAAGCATTTTGAAGGACGAATAGAATTTACATATCTTGAGGGTGGGCGATTTTGCAAGCAGTCAATTGTATGAGTTGTGACCTTCAGATAATTACTATAAAAATGCACTGAATATTTCCTTTCATATGTATTAGACAGTATTTTAAACCTAGGCTTCTTTGCCAGATGTATTGAATATAACATCTACAAAGGGACCAAATTAAAATTGGTCGTATAATTTCCATATTTTGGAAATAAATGACTGCCATGTCTGCTGTGAGCCAATATACTAGATAACTGATTCTTCTCTGTAAGATTTTATTTTTTTTTTTGAGTAATATAGCAGCTATTTTCGTATCTTCTAGCTTAAGAATAAGCTATTAAGTAAAATGTTGCAATATTTTCCTAACTTATTACCTTAGTTTCCACTGAAAGTTTAGTCTCAGGATGATTTTCAATTTTTGCATTTAAAAATAACATCTGCATATCTTGAAATGCAGAACCTTGAACAGTAGCATCAGAAAAATAAATATAAAATTGTATTGCAAGGAAACAGCCATCGATATAATGTCCACATTAGTTTCCTGTTGATGCTGAAAGTATTGAAGAAGTGCCAGCACTTAACCCACACTCCTACAATCTTCTTGCTGCAGCTCTGTTCTTATCACAACTTCTAGCATCAGACAGGAAACTTAACTATGGAAGTAAGGAAGTTTCTTCTGTATAGCTCAAAGTCCAAGACAGTGTCAGGAAATATTGTATCTTTGGTGATTTTAGATCTTAATGATTTTTTAAAAGATCATTTAAATGATATGAAGTATTACGAGAATTAGTATCTCCCTGCAGTGTTCTCCTTTTTACTGCTGACTTGCTTGCATGTACACACTTGCTTAATTGCTTCCCTGTATGACTGTTCTTGACTTCTCATCTGATTTTTTCCATCTACCACTGCAGTTGCTTTCAGTACTTTTATACAAATAGATTTTTGAAGTGCTAAATTATGAACAGGTTAAGCATTGGCAGCTTTAAAAATCATTTTGCCATTGTTTCTCATTTCTGTGATTTTTTTTTTTTTTTTTTTTTTTTATGAAATAACTTTGATCTTATCAGGTGATAAAAGTACAAGGAATTTATACAACATTTGGGGGAGATTCTTTGTATAAAGGACATGTGTAGTAATTATCATTTTCATTTTTCACTCTTTCTGTGTTTTCAGCTTACAAATTTGGAGAGGAAGTGGCAGCACCATGAGCAAAATAACTTTATGATGAAGGAATGTATCCTTTTCTTTAAGAAGTACAGTAAAATTCATACACTGTATTAATTGAGGAAGAAGTCTGTTTCCTCTAGCAAAATAAGACAGGACAAATGGGGAGCAGGAGACAGAGGAGGAGGGGAAGGGTGATGCTTTGCAAATGTCTGGTGAGCTGATAGATATTATCTATAGCAAAACTTGCAGCATGTGTTGTCTGTAATGATTTTACAGGGTCCTAAAGCACAAGGTTTGTCTTGCAGCCTGGATTTTTTCTTGCTGGTTCGGGTGTGCCATTAGGTTTCATATGAATATCATCTTCACATCTGTCCAGTCTTATCTGAAATTATCCAGCAAGTGTAGTATTGTTTGAAAATCTGTATATCATGGTGACTTTGCATGGTATTTTGCAGTTTTAAAACACTGTAAATATCAATGATGAAAAAGTATAAAACAAATTATATGCATTTTATGTATTTCTTATCAAATAAAAGAGGAATTGCATATTAGAGGGGAAAAGAAAAAGTCAGATACATGTGGTATAACATGAGAAGGATATGCTTTAGCTGCAAAATGGGCGGGGATGGGGGAACTGCATTGTAGCTCTGTCATTGTGATGCCAATTAAAGAGTTATTTTCCACTAATCATATAAGACCTTCCAGAATATCAGCAAAATCTTATTTGCTGCAAGAGACTTTCATAATGTAGTTTTTGAAATAAGCAAAAGCACTGAAGATTTTTTAATCAGAATTGATGGTGTTCTTATCTTGTACTATTCCCCGTAGTTATTGTAGAGATCTGAGTAGGGCAGAGTTGCACTTTTATTTTATATTCTAGGGACTTTAAATTCACTATGATAAACTCACTTCTTTAAAATTATTCAGGAAACTAAAGATCTGAAATCTCAAAGATGCATAGAATCACTGTTATTTTAAATGACTATGATACAGATATGATTGCTAAAAGTTACAGCATCATCCACTGTTGTGTGTTGGACAATAGACATTGCTGCATATCTCAGAAAATGGCACAAGAATGTATTTTAGGCAATTCTTGCCATCAGAGAGAAAAAAAAAAATCTGCATACAGTGTTATCTTTTTCATATACCAAATATCCCAGCTATTGTATCTGATAAGTGCTCTAACTCTTAGAAAAGCTTTGAAGAAAGTCTTGGACAATCTAATCTAATTGGAGCCACCTCCTCTATGAAGAAGGTTCTATGGGAATATTTTACTAAGGCTAGAATCTTAGATTCTGTTTTTTTCTAACAGAAAAAGCTCTAAAACAAATGAAGAGAAAAAATTCATCAGGATAATAAAAGGGCCTCCTAATGTGCTACAGTGTATTACCCATACAAGTGCAGGCCCTTATACAGCCTTTTATGTCTTCTTGGGCTAGTGGGATGAAAGGTCTTGCATTCTTGGACAGGGACTTTTATAGCCAGAGATCTAAACTATGTGGCTGAGTGCCTTTAAATGGTTTTGTTTGTAGTGTGACAATGGGCAGAGTCTTCTATGAGAGACCTCTTGCCTATTTATATGAAAACAAAACTGACTCAGGAATCAGTCTTTTTTTTTTTTTTTTAACTGAATTTTTGTTTTCCACACTTGGCATGAGACGGCAGCTAATAAATTGGTGTAAATCTTTTAGAACCTATTTGATTTTTTTTCCATTTTTTGCAACCCTTGAGAGTTTTCACAGAAGGAAACTGACTGTGTTATGGTTCCCTTTTGATCTCTAATTATGCTTAATATTTATACTGGCAGTTTGGTTCCTTAATTCTTTTAATCAGTCATAGCAACAAAAAGTCAGGAGAGTGACTACCAGCCAATAATGAAGAACGTGAGAAAGCTGGTCACAGAATACAACAAAGCTCTTATAGAAGCTCTACAGAACACCAAGAACTAAACCCAGGCACTTCCTTCCTGCCCCAGTGGACCAACAATGAAAGATGTGCACAAGCAGCATGGAAAGCTGGATTACTGAGCTCATTTGCTCACCGCAACAGTGACAGATATTCTTAAAAGTATTTTCCTAGGCTTTTAGAAGTCACAGGTTTTACCAGTATCCTTCCTTTTGCAACATTTAAAAATCTTAAAAATAAAATTTTGAATTTTAGAAACTTCTAAATTGTAGAAATAAAGAGGAAATACTGCACAATGAGTGTACAATCATAAGAACAGTTTACTGAGGCCCACTGCTGGATTTCATCTCAAATGTGAAACCTCAGTCTGCATTACACAGTGAATCTCTAATTGTCTTGTAGCCTTACCCCTGCCAAGCACAATAGGAGTTTGCCCTGAATAAAGACTGCCTAACAGGGTCTTATAAGCGTTATCTTAAATGAAGTGTATTGTAAGGCAAATGGTAATGTCAGCATACCATCCCTGTTTAAATAGCGATTTATAACAAGTAAGGAAAACATCTAACTGTGACAAGCATCCTTTCAAATCAGAATTGCTTCCTAGTATGAAGTCTTACAATAAAAACAAATGTACTTTGGGTCTGTCAGCAAATATTCATTTCCCAGTGGAGAACTGATTAACTTTCATATTTTATATTTTTCAAATGTAAATATACAGAGAGAACTGTGGTAAAAATTAGTGAAACATAGCTAATACTGACCTTGTGCAGAGCATTTTACTTTTGTAGTGTTCACCAGTAAAGGAAATAACAGGAAAACTGTTTTCTACACTGCTTTTTTTCCTCAGGTTTCAATCTGCAGTGCCATATGCAATCTTTGTCAAAAATACATAGAGATTAAATGTAGAACAAAACCAGGACTGGTACAGAAATAAAAATCTGCTTTGTGATACAGAAATTTCAGAAAACGTGTATATAAAACAAACTTTCTATGTATGTATTTCCCTCACATTCTACGTGTAATGTAATTATCAACTACCTATTGATAATTTCCTCTACCTGGTATGTTGTGAGATAGTCCTGATCAAAGAGAAGAGCACAGTTGACTATAGATAGGAATTTTAGCCAGACAGTAATCTAGTCTTTTACAAAAAATAATGAAAAACAGCAGGGTCTGGATGTATAGTTGTTTTGGTCTCTTAGGAACATTTTCTGAGGAAGAAATAGAATATATGCTTTACTTTATAGAACTGCAGTAGACAAGTAATTAGAAAATGTGCTGAGGCTGTTAAAATAGAAGTTCTGTATTTTTAGCACTAAATTTCTCAGAATCTATGATAACTATTTTGAGTCTAAAAAGATATCTAAAACAGAGCTATGGAAGATTCTCGCAGGGAGCACTGAGTTTCAAATTCAGCACCGTAAATGCTGTTGCTCTGCATATTTATTTCTGTATAATATTTAGAGATAATGGAACAGGATTTCTATAAACCAAGGACTGTTATCTAGGGGAAATTCCCACTAATGTCTCTTCCTTCCTGTCAAAGTTTCAGCTATTCCAGAGAGGGCCCATTATTTTCTGAGATAAAGTTGAAGTCTCATACTCTCACCAATCAAACCATCAGCAGGAGAGATCGCCTCCTGAATTCCACTTTTGCTACAATAGTGTATTTTAATGAACAATGGAAAAAGCTGCAGACTGAATAAACAGACTGCTTTAAATTCACTTTTACTCAGGGAAGGGGATAGTTTTATTCCTTGGTAGAGATTCTGTAAGATAGCATGGTAAACTTCACAGGTTTATGTTGTGTTCCCCAGGAAATGCCTGTCATAAAAGCCCTCTCTCCAGAATGCTGTTCTTTTCCTTTTCTATTGAATGATCTCCAGATTAGCTCTTTCTCTCTGAGAATCTAGTCAGTTCTTTTTTTTTTAACAGTTCATGCTTATGGTCCTGGATTATGGTCATAGTACCTGTGGCTGAAAAGAACTGTATGACTTCTAAATGGTGAATGCCACAGGATGTGTTTAGTCTACTAACTGATGTTCCTGAGGGAAACACGAGAAATCACATGGGGTTGGACAGCCTTTCTGAGTACCTTTCCAAGTACCTTTCGGAAAGACAAAGGGTATAGTCACTGCAGCCCAAATGCAGCTACATGCCCATCTGAGGATGTGCCATGGACATACCCATTGGCCAGACCAGTAGTCAACAGCCTCTACTAGTTCACATGCAACAAAAGCTCAAGTAACTTGCTATCATATTTACTCTTCCTGTCATCTTCACTTTTAGCCCAGTTTCTTTCACTGGCAATCTGTTTTTGCCAGAATGCTTTTTTCAATCCTGTTCTTCAAAAGTGAGTGCAGGCTGAGGTTTAGTTTCCTCTTGTTTGTAGAGCCATCAACATAAGCTAGCGACTAGATAATGAGAGATAGCCTTGTGCCTGGGGTTCTACTATGATATCCTTGCTGCCTGGTGGAGGGGACAGAAAATGCTACTACACCCCTGTGGTGGTCTGTAGTCAGCAGGATGAGCAGATCATACAGCTTTTAGTTCAAAGCACAGAAAATTGATATGATCTGCTTTTAGCAAGGGTCATACTGTAATAACTTGAAATATAAGGATGAGAATATGGAAGGTAGGGCTGGCAGCTGCTTAAATATGAATAAGAATAAGGCAGAAAAGTGAAATCCTTTGAATTCCACAGCCTAGCAAAAGCTTATCATGTGGTCAGTTTTGACATCAGCAATAATCAAACAGTGTCACTTAAAAGCTTTCCAAATGGAAAGAGATCCAAGTTTAAATATCTATTACACATACACAAGTACTTAAATGTTTGCTGAATCACAGATGCTATTCTTTATTTCTTCAAAAATGAAATCATACCATGAAACAAAACAAATACCTGAGCCTGCTGACGCTGGCGTCCCAGCCAAATTCAGACTCAGCTAAGTATGTATTTCCTCTCCTCTGGCTTCAGCAAGTCTTTACAACCTTTTTTTTGTGTTTGTAGAGTATTGCATATTTAGGCTGAACACCCTCATCCTGAAGATAGCTACATTATCATAGCAGATTACATGATTCATAGGCACAAGCTGATTCTTCAAAAGATACTGAATAACTGATCTGGCCTATTATGCATACTGCAAAATCAGTATCAGCAGCAGTCCGTATCATGGCTTTGCGTTTAGGTGAATTAAAAATGGATACATGATACATTTCTCCTCAGTGACCTGTTTATGCCCTGGAGAGTGGTATTTAAATGAAAAGTTTAATATATCCTATAAGCTAACAGTAAAAATCTGGAGAACCACAGCCTTGACTGAAGTTGTTTAACCTCTCTGCTGTCACTGTTTAGGGTCAGGGCCATCTGCTAGACCTGTAGCAGATGCTTTCAGTTAACCCCCCTCCCTCCCCAAAGAGGAAGAGAAAGGGAATAAGGGATAGAGACTTAGTGATTAGAAAAGGAAACTAGAACAGCTTGAATGAAAATGAAAATAATAATAATAATAAAAATGGAATATATATAAATATATACAAACCTAGTAGTGAACCCAACCTCCCTAA
>WTSP01026710.1:0-14736 GCA_025331215.1 Actenoides lindsayi | reverse complement strand
GTCTTTAAGCGTATGCATGTTGCGTGGTAGAGTGAGGGCGGAGGGGGGGGGTCCGGGACGGAGCGTGCGGAAAGGGGACTACAAAATTTTAATATCTTGTTAAAACAATTAGTAATGACTTGCTTACTAAATTTGGTCCAAGAAACACTGCAACTGAACCACTTAGGATTGTTTGTAACTAACAATGCAATTTTGGGAAAGCTGTTCAATTTTCTTTTCCTAAGTGGATTGTGATTTTTACCATGCATTTGTTATACATAAATGACTTGTAACTCAGGAGCTGACAGTAATTTCGGACCACTTTCAGGTTTTGTTTGCCTGTTTCTAACAAGATCTGATTTCATTTATCTATATTAGAAATCTGTTTCTCTAAGATGTACATTAGTAAAATAGCAAATGCTCAATAGATTCATCATGCAGGAAGAGTCCTGCTGAAATCAACTGGACAGCACTTACAAAGGAATGAAAACACATGACAGAGGCTCAAGGCATAAACACTAGAACTGCACAGGGGATGGAAATTCCATTCTGCAAAGAGCTGTGAGTTTTCAATAGTTGTCTTATTTCCAATCAGAAAAAAAACATTACAAAGTCAAAATTCTCCAGGAGATAAAATTCTGGAAGAGAGGTTGGCTTGGGCTGATAGAAATGTCTTCATTTTTTCTCAAATTTTCTTTCCCTTATTTTACATCATATAACACAATACAAACATTTTGATTTTTAATTAAAATGCCATTTTGAAATGGAAATATTAAAATGTTTTTTCCTCAAATATTGCAAGAATACTACTCTTTTTTCCCTCTCAGATTTTACAAAATAATATTGTGGAAGTGCTAACATAATTTAAACCTCATACAAACTTTGATGTACCATCTATCTGCTCATTTTTTACAGCTCTATTTCATACATAATACAACAGAAAGTTAGTTCAGCATTTTTTCTCTGCTATCTGATCTATCCTTGCACATTTCTTTGCCGTAAAATTTCAGCCACATTCCAAATTTATTTTCTGTAACCATTGGTATGAAAAAAAGCATGCGTCATTGACAGTTTTGTAAAAATAACTCCCCATTAAAAGGCATGGCTATAGATAAATGGAAATTTTTGTTATGAATAAGTTATCATCCGTTCATAATGACTTGTGTTTGTGTTCTCTAAACAAAATATTCCATGTGGAGTAAATGACTCTAATACAAATGGAACCTGTGCAAATGCAGAGCCAAGTAAGTGCATGAATGGCTCTTCAGGGATTCCTTCCAGCTAAGGTGGGTCTTTCTGTCAGAAAGGTCCCACTCACCTTGCCGGGGAGACATGTTGCAGCAGAACCAGGCTCCCAGGAACTGAAAAGAAACCAGGATGCAGAACAGACATAAGCCATATTTTCATAGGAGAATATTTTGGTAAAAGCACCACTGCATATGAATAGGTCTTTTTCTTTTGTTCTTAGTGCAAATCTACACTCTCAGTATTTATAGAGAGCATGTTGAATTACCACAAGCACAGACCTACTCTGTCTTACTGCATCTTCCCCAGACCCTATGAGACTATGATCTACTGAACTATTTTGACTGTTCTGCATCATAAAGCTTATACAGAAAAGAACTGAGTGACTTGGGGTATTTGCTAATGACAGCGTGTTCCCTACTTTATCCAGTCTGCTTTAAAAACGTCTCAAGGGATGGAGAAACTTGGGAAAGAGTTTCACAGCCAGTTGGAGCTCCTAGTTAGGCAGGACTTCCAGCTACTCACCCAAAATGCGGTTTCTTTTTTTAATTTCATGGCTCAGGTTCTAGTGGCAGTCTGTTGTTTCAGGGTAGAAGTGAGTCCTCTCTCTTTGCCAAAATACAGAGTTCAGATTGCTCGCGACAGTCAGTATGTGCTCTAATGAAATTTAAATATGAAAATCAGTAATGCAGTAAACCATACTCAGCTGTCGACCCAGAGAGAGTAACTGCTGCTATTTATCCCATACTTCTGTACGGGTTTTTTTTCAGCCTCATTCCACCCAGTGGCATTAACTGTTACAGCAAATAAGGGAGACCATGTGAATATTTCCTTCATCAGAATGGCAGCAAAAGAGGAAGATGCAGTGATCTACAAAAATGGTAATTAACATTTCTCTCTAGTCTTTTCTCTTCCTGCTATCATTGTCTTACCCAAGTGCCATGTAATTTTGAAAGTCTTTGCTGATGGTGCCCATGCTGTGCAACTGGAGCACATAAAATTCCTCATGCATTTAATGCTCCTTGAAGGAGCTATTTCCATGTTCAGCATGTTGACTGACCTGACCTGAATCTTCCACCAGAATGCCAAATCCTCTGTTAATACCTTTGCTTTATTTCTCATTTTCCTTTTTGATTTCCTTCTGTATCCCCTCATATATTTGCCTAGCTAATTTTAGCTTTTTTTTTTTTTTTTCCTGTGTCATTCTGAAGGCCTCATTACTGAATCATTCTTTGCATTTCCACTGCTTTTCAAGTGCATACCTTTCCTTCTTCAAATGGCTTTTAGAGGCCATTTAGCTTCTATGAAGCTATACAGGCTAGGATATTAAGCACTAATGATCTGCTATGAGAAGGGCAAAACTATCAGCAAAATCTAATCGTTATTTCATTCAACTACAAAAATTAGTCAGGTTGTAAAACTGATGACATCAGCTTATCTAACACATCACCTAAATCACATGTTCAACTGTGTGTTGCTGCTGCTTGACACTTGGA
Source organism: Actenoides lindsayi (assembly GCA_025331215.1). NCBI lineage: Eukaryota > Metazoa > Chordata > Aves > Coraciiformes > Alcedinidae > Actenoides > Actenoides lindsayi. Next base: position 12,016 of record WTSP01026710.1, on the reverse strand, counting down.
AATATATGCAGTTTGCTACCTACCTCCTGTAGAAATGTAGTAAAACAGCGGTCACTAAAACTCACAATGCCTTCATACTTAATCAGAATGTTAGACCCCAACAAATTATAGTTGTGGAAAGCACACACAATGTACTGGTCCATCTTTGTCTACTGAGAGCCTAGCTTAGAGTGAGCTACCAGGATACAGGGAGCAAATAGAGCAGGATGAGGTAAGGAAGTTTCAGAACATTGCAGAAGAATGTTTGCAGTGGGCCAACCTTAACCAGAGTTAACCGAATACTTTGAGTACTTGTCTACAGCCTGGAAGAGAAAAATACCCCAAAACTTTTAAAAAGGAAAAATGCAAAGCAGAGTTTCTTAAAGACCTGTTTCTTAACTCTTCAGGGATTCAGCTATGGCAGTGCACAGTGGAGAACGTTTGCCATCACTTGTCCTTTCAGAGTCCCCAGGGAAATTTTGTGATCTCCTGTCATCATTTTCTCATACAAGAACCAGCTGATATGTCAGAGCAGGAGTGTTTACATCATGGTGCTCCCTTAGCTGAGATTCTGGAAGTTGGGCCAGAAGCCCCAAATGAACCATGACTCTGGACAGTAGGTCAAATTCTACACCTGAGATTGCAGCTGAAATAGCATCCCTGGGAATTCCTGATATAACAGCTGGCAAAGAAGAGAAAATACTTGTCCTGTTATATTTAACAGTTGCAGTCTTTCATTTCAGTCATTTAAAGTATCACTTTCCCCTTGCAGACCCTCATAAAGGCTGTCCAGAGAATGAAACTGTTCTGCAAAACAGTATTGCTTCAAGATATTGGAATAACACATGCCAATTTGGAAAACAAACCATAAGAACTGAACCTTACTAGCAGGCTGTGAGCATAAGGCTTTCTTAATGCTTTGCTGCCAAGTCTGTTTTGCAGCTTGAAACTAAACAGATATGCAAAAAAAAGCCCCACAGTTTCAGAACTAATCACTTTCATTCTTTGCACTTTTTCTTTGGCCCTGTTTTCTTGAGGAACTGTTATGCTTTGTCAGGGACCAAACTGGTCCAAGATCTTTTTGCTGTTTTGATTACGATCCTTATGTTTCTATGTTTCTAGTCTGCATGAAATTTGACTATAGTCAAGTTGATAGTATGTATGACCACAAACAGTAAAGGTTCTGCCTGATGGTGTTTACCTTCTAAAATATTTCATCAATGTGAAAAAATGTCATTTGATTATCAGTATAACTATAATGGGAAGTAGAAGGCATGGCCATCTGATTTATGGGCGTATCAACTGTATCGTTTTTCTCTGTAAAGGGTGAATGTCTTCTGTCTATTGTATCTGTGTGTTCCTTCCCTAGGTTCCTTCATCCACTCCGTACCCAGGCATGAAGTGCCAGGGGAATTGGAAGTCTCCTATCCTCAAGTTCAGCCACAGGATGCAGGAGTTTACTCTGCCAGATATATAGGAGGAAACCTCTTTACTTCTGCTTACACAAGGCTTATTGTCAGACGTAAGTTCCATTAATGTGTGCTGATGATCAATTGTTTAAAGTCATAATGAATCTGAAATGGAACTTACATTGTGCCCAAATAAGGGCCAGAATCTTTCTTGGCATAAGCTGCCACCAGATTATGTCAGAAGAAATTTTTTCCCAAGGATCTTTGGTGTCAGCTGATACTGATTTAAACAGCTGGGAGACAAAACCAATTCTGATTTAGGTTGTATTCAACGTAGCTATTTCCAGCCTAGCTAGCTCCTTTCTCAGCATCTCAGCTTTTCAATAACCAACTAAGTATGAATAAAGTGGGTGGTACCAAGTGTCCCATGAATATGAGTTGTGGGTCTGAGCATAAAATAAGAATTTTGAAATGTTTTTGTACTTTATGGTGGGCTATATCCAAACCCCATTAATCATTTTTAGTATACGCAATTGTAATTTCACAAACTACCCTAGCCTTAGCTCTTAAAGTTCCCCTCCTACTGGGTGGCAAGACCAGTTTGCAATGCAGGCAGCTAGTTTCCATTAAGTATTCTACCTGTCTTGTAGCTGATTGTCATGGTTTAGGGTCAGGTCAGATCCTGAGATGTATAACACACACTCTCAACCCCCCTCCCTCCCCAAATGGGAAGAGAAAGGGAATACGGGAGGGAGACTTAGTGATTAGAAAAGGAAACCAGTACAGTTTTAATTAAAATGAAAACAATAATACATTTTTTAAATTGAATGTATATAAATATATAGAAAATCAGTATCAAACCCAACCCCCTTGATGGTAATGACGTCACTGTCACCATTGATGCTGTGGAGCAGGCACTGGGAAAGTCCCAGACTGGGCCGCACAGGAGACAGGAGCTGAGTTTGGAATCTGGTACCAGATTCAGGAACACACCAATCGGGATTGAAGGCAGAATGGACAGAGTCCTCCTCGGATGCTCCAAGGAAGAAACTAGAAGAGGATCTGAGCCAAGCCAAGCAAATCTGGCAAAGCAGGACAAGAGGGATGAGACCCTCCTGATCCCTCAGCTTTATATTGAATATGACATATATGGGATGGAATCCATTGCTGATCTATTTAGGGTCACCTGTCCTGTCTGCTCCTCCCTGCAGGTGCAGCCTTTCAGTTTCTGCACCCCCTAATGTGGTACACGAGATCCAGCAGTGGCCTTGGTCTGCACACCAATCCTTGGTAGTAACTCTAGACATGGAGTGTTATCACTGCTAGAAGCAGACACTGCCTGTGAGGACAGCCTGCTAACTTCAGACAGTGCAGTTAGTTAGAAGAACTGAGCTGAAAAGTAAATTCACTGAACACAATTAGTTCTGTTTTAACTCAAATCAGGACACTGATGCTGCTATGTCCATTTTCATCAGATATAAATAAAATTCTATTCTATTAACTTGGATATAAATATAAAAATTATATGTAAAAATAAATAGCTGTTCAAATATCTTACATTATGGAGAAAATGTTTCTGATGGTAAAATGTATTTTAGTAGCTAACTTCCACAGCATACCTCCATGAGTTGCAAATACACCAACATAATGACCCAAATTTCCATTTTGAAGTTACTGCTGATTTACTAAATGAAATAGTCCAAGACCTGTTGTCTACTTTGCTGCCAAGCTACACAGCAGAAGACTTATCCATAAAATCTGCACCCTGTTTTGAAACACGCTTTTGTCTTTCCCATCCCGCCTACTGGGAAAACTCCTGGGGCATAGTCTGAGAGAGCAGTAGGGAGCACACTAACAATAAACAGAATATATAACTGCATGACACTGCTCAAACACATGTCCTGTATTTATTTGAATTAGAATTATAGACAGACTGATTGTTTTCAGCAATTTATGTTTTTTCCTAAGTACCCCCATGTAAGACAGGAGAAGGAGATAGAGCTCCAAGTGCCACGTTGATTCATTAAATGCTTGCTGAAACCTGAAAAAGCTGATCCAAGTCTGGATTACTTAGTTTTAGTGAGTCTGTCTCAGGATCTTACTTTACTTAAGAATAGAAATCTTAAATACAACATCTTTATCAACTTCCAAATTTACTCTTACAAATTAAAAAAAATCTATCTCTACTTTCAAAAAATGAAGATTTTTTTGAGTTCCTTCCTTGAAGACGTTATGTAGTATTACTGTGTACTGTGCAGCAGTTCTCATCCAGAAACAGACTCACTTCCACAATTAAAAAAGTGATTCCTTACGTTAGATCAGTTGGCTGGAGTTTTAGGCAGTCCATATGGGTCATATTTTTATGTATTTTGCTGATTGCCTTAATTAGAAAGAATTTTACTACTTGGTTGGATACTGAATAAGAAGACAACAAATATGTCATTATATTTTTTCATAAAAGGATGTGAAGCTCAGAAATGGGGCCCTTCCTGTAGCTCTCACTGCCCTTCCTGCATGAACAATGGCATTTGTCATGAAGATACTGGGGAATGCATCTGTCCTCCAGGTTTTATGGGAAAAACATGTGAGAAGGGTAAGCAATATTATTTTCACATATTGCTTATTAATTTTTTTCTCAATAACAGGAGCTGGCAGATTATTGAGGAAAGCATCAAATGGAGTAGCCTTGCTTTACTCCTTATAGCTATTGCATTTACAGCTGGTGCTGGAGACACAACAGTGTTGAGTGAGATGAACCTTGAATTAGTAGGCTGTTCTTGTAGTTGTGATTTAACTTCTCCCAGTAGGGAATATATTGCCAGAGCAGATGAATGTTTCCAATTCTTCTTGATTAATATGCACATGAACAGTGTGCTAGCTAATCTCATCTAGGCTCCTTTTCCCATGAGAGGCCGGACCAGATGATCTTTTGAGGTCCCTTTAAACCTGGGCTATTCTATGATTCTGCCTAAAGTCAGTATGCTTAAAGCTATAGACTAGCTGTTAAACGTATGGTAGAATAGGAGAGTTTAAGCATACACAGGCACAGGGGAGTGAAGCCCTGTGTTAGAGATTCCCTGGCTACTTTTGAGCAAGCTGGTAACATTCTCACCAGATAATTTGTCTCTGTAGGTACGTATCAACAGTATATGTCTGTTTGTGCATACGTGTGTCTGTGACATTTGGTTTGGATTCTGGAAGAATTAAAGCAAGCATTACATTGCTCTGATCTCTTCAAGCAACTTTTAGGTTCAATGATAAATATGTATGCTAATATTTTGACTGAATTCCAGTGCTGCAAATGCTGGAGCTAAGATGCTGGAATAGGTGACATCTGAACCACTCTAATGTAGCACTAATTTTATCAGAAAAGCAAAACCTTGAGCTTGGGTGTTGCATACACACTGACCTCTAAGAAGAATATTTGGTTTTCATGGCACTTTTTGTCCATTTGGTATTAGAAAGGCTTATAAAAAGGATTTCTTGCTGAAGCTCTGTCCCCACATATCCAAGGCAATGGGTGCTTTGCTGATGGATCCTCACATAAGAGGAAGTTATGTTTGTTTCTGATGCCTGAGTATAACCATCATCACAGCCATGGCTTAAGTTGTTGTAGATGTTAATATATCTGGTATCTGAATGATAAAAATGCTATTTTAAATTTTAATTCTTGTTTTCTGTTTTCTAAAGTTGTATCACTAGAAGCATTAGCTTTTTTTGTGGACTAAATGTTGCTGGGCTTTTCTTTCCCTTCTCTTCCTTCAATAGCTTGTGGAGCCAATACTTTTGGCAAAACATGTGAAGAGAGCTGTAAAGAAAACTATGGCTGCAGAAACTATATGTTCTGTCTACCAGACCCATATGGTTGTTCTTGTGCCACAGGATGGATGGGACTGGAATGTGATAAAGGTATAGTAAAAAATATGAGGAATGGTGGAGTCCTTAGTGTGCTGCACATAGGAAATACAGAAAGAAACTAACAGAGGAGAGTAAAATACAAGATTTTTACATTCTGTAAAAGAGGGATAATAATATTGACCCATCTCAGAGGACCATTTCAGATTCTTAGGACACAGTAAAATTGAAAGCTATTCAAATTATTCTGCAAAATGAATTAACATTCTAATGAGACATTAAAAATCCTCTAACATCTACAGTCCTGCTTTATTTCTACAAGTGAAATGGAGCAATTCAGTGCCAAACATATATCCAATACTGAGTATAATCAGCCTTGTTCATCTCAATTAGACTGAAATCTCTTTGGAAAATGAAGCACATCTTCCTTCATGAATATGTGCCATCTTGTTCAATGGTGACATAACTCTGATGAAGCCTTTGAACACTAATGCAGTGTAAGTGAAAAAACAGTGGAGATTGAAGAAGCTTCCACATAGGTATCTAGTCTACAAATGACAGGCATGGGTACAAAAGTGCTCTATGTTTTTAATGATAGTGAGTTCTCAGGATGCATTGTGAACGATTCAGTGCTAATACATATAGTTTCAAAGTCAACCCAGCTAAGGGAGCTAAACCCTACTGGAGAAATGATGCATGAGATTGAAAACTAAAGGAAAACATTTTCTACTATCTTTACACTAATTGGAAACATGTATGCTTGCAGAATGCAAACCTGGTTTTTATGGGTCAGATTGCAAACTCCAATGTAATTGTCACAATCGAGGAACTTGCGACAGATTTAAGGGCTGCATCTGCTCCCTTGGATGGCATGGTCTGCAATGTGAAAAAGAAGGTAAAGCAAGGTAACACAGTAGTAAACCACTTTTCCCAGTGTAACTGAAACAGATCTTTATGCAGGTACAGCATTACCACACCGGGCTGGTACCCCTGCTCTGACAATTCTGTTCCAAGGGCCATGACACTTCTCTATATCTCAATTGCAATACAGCATTTTTAAGCCTCTGCCCCATACACTGCATTTAGCAGGCTGACAAATCTGATCTGATGGGGTTCATCTGATCTGGCTTTCATGAGAGGTAGATTTTCCAACCGTACTCCACAGGATTTGACACTGACCTTGATATCCATTACTGACAAAAGCTGCACATCCTACCTGCATGATCAGCTTTTGGATAGGCTCATGGCATTTTACCATTACCTACCTCTTATTCATCTGCATACTTTCCTATACCATGTGCCTCATGCTCTGAAACTGATGACTGAGACACCAAGACAATTCTAGAGCTTTAAACAGCTCTGTCTCTTAGAGAGACAGTTAAGCTTGCAAAGCTGAACATATCTCATTCAGAATGTCTTGGGATTCGGGCAAGGTTTGCACACAGTATTTTGTAATATGTATTCATCTTCTATTATTTCTACTTGATAATTAAAGTGACAAATCCACTGTTAGCTTGTAAAAGCTTTCAAGCATAAAAACGAGAGAAATAAAGGAGTGATGCAACCAGCCATAATGTTGTTATCTGAATTCTAGTAAAAACAGAGAAAATGGAGAGCAAATAGATATTGTACATTCAGTACAAGATGTGTGCATTATTTTATCATAGCTAAACTATCTGCACATAAAATGTCAGTGAGAAAGAGAGGAGAGGGGGAAAGAAAGAAGAGCGGACATAGGGCTTGTTCCTTCTCACATGATATTCACATTGATGTAACAGTGCTGTGTTTGGTAAGAGTGATCCTTGCCTGTGCCCACATGAGTGGGTCTCATAAAAGTCTCAGTGAAGTGAGAACCAGACAACTGTGCTGCTCATCATACACCTAAACCTGGTTTGGTGCTGCCTTTTTAAAGCTCTGTTTGAAGGCTGATGTTAAAATACTGTTTATCTTCTGTAGGTTCAGCAGCTCTTTCACCTCAGATAGAAAACTTACTAGAGCCTGTAGAACTTAATTCTGGTGTTGAGTTCAAGCCTTTTTGTATAGCAACTGGGATGCCACTTCCTAAAGCTGAAGAATTTAAACTTTTGAAGCAAGATGGAACTGTCCTAAAGGTAGGCTCCTGATTAATTGCTTCCTATTACTTCTGATGTTTGTATTGGCTATATCTGTAGTTAATGCACACTATGGCTTTCAAGTATAATGTGAAATTTCAATATTCTGACATACCTCATGAATTCATGAGCACATGTGAAGCTATGGAATTGGCTATTGTAGATGCTTTCTATTGATATCACTAAACTTAAGATGAGGTCCTAAACTGTGAGAAAGTGTCATGGGGGTATTTCTAAATGCCCACATTTTTCATCTTTTGTCATTTCAGCCTGCCCTAATTGTTACCAGTAATCGCTCTGAAGCCATGTTTACAATTAATAGAATCCAGCCCCGTGATACAGGAACCTGGGTCTGCAGTGTGCAGACAGTAGCAGGAATGGCAGAGAAACCATTTCAAGTTGCAGTCAAAGGTAAAACCACGAATCTTTTCTAATGTTTTTGCCTCTCTACTTTTAATGGTAATTTTATACTCCACCATGGCAGAGCTTACTGCTCTCTGCACTGCAGGAAAATGTCTGAATAAATATCTACAGTCAGAATATAATCAGAAATGTTTTATAAGGAAGATATTAATTAAGTCTATTGAAAAACTAAGTGTGAAGGTAAGGATTAGAAGAAAACCCAATTTATTTATTTATTTTTTAAAATATCTAAACTGTCAGATTTAGGGTTTAAACACCTATCTACTTCATAAGAGATCTGAAGAACATCTCCAATTTTCCTGTTGATCTAGTAAGATCAACCTTACTGACGCAGGCAATTAAAAGTCTTGTTTACTACTTGCATTCTTGCTCAGTTCCTCCTGTGCCACAGTATGCTCCAAGGCTGACAGACAGTGGACATAATTTTCTCATAATTGATATTAATGCTGAGTTACATCTTGGAGATGGCCCTGTTGTGTCAACAAAGCTCCTGTACAAGCCAGCAAAACATTATCAGTCCTGGATGTCTGTGGAAGGTAAGAGGACGTTCTTTAATTCCCTTATACACAAACTTCAGCTAAATGCTAAAACATAATGCAGCACCTGCTCTTGACTAGACTCAAAAGACTCTACAATCCATAAAAGTTAAATCTTTCATGACCGGATGCATGACTCTTTGTATATCACTACGTAAAATAACGTGGATGTGGTACACCAAGAGCAGTCCAAAGTGTATATTCAGTATTCAGTAACAAAAGGGTTCCCCCTCCTTCCCGAAGATAACCAGTGCTCAGTGTTGGGCTCAGCTGTAAGGAGTTAGCTATATGGTTCCAAGTGCAGGCTGCAGTGGACCCACAGGTCATGGCCAAAAAGCCAAAGACTCCCCCAGCAGCACATGCAGAAGGGAGGGGGCCCAGTAACTCATTAAGAATGAAAACTTGTAATGGCAGGGACCTGCAGGAGGAAAAGACTTCCCCCCACAGCCTGAGGTGCCTTTGCAGAACTGCTTGACTGCTCTGCAGGCTGAAGAGGAAGAGGCACTGGAGCTGCGTAAGGCAGCCCGATCTGCTCCTTGTAGAGCAACCAGCACAACTCAGGAAAGGCAACAGGTCATTGCAGGAGACAACGCACTTCCAAGAGGGATGGAGATGGCTGTTGGCCGACCTGATGCACTCAAGAGAGAGGTGTGCTGCTTACTGGGGACTTGTATCCGGCATGTCACCGAGAGACTTCCAAGGCTCATGCAGTCCCCCGGCTGCTGTTTCACATGCACACCAGTGGTACAGCCAGAAGCCTGAGGAGTATGGAAAAGGATTACAGAGCTCAGGGAGCAGAGTTAAGGGACTCTGGAGCACAGGTAGCTTTTTCATCAATCCTCCCAGTCAAAGGGAAGGGGTTTGAAAAGGCCACTTGTATCTGGAAAATCAACAAATGTTAATGGGACTAATGCCACAGACAGGGGTTTGGCTACTTAGACCATGGGACTCGCTCTGGGAAACCTGGTCTGCTGGGTGCTGAGGGGTTCCATCTGTCAGAGAAAGGGGAGAGCATCTTTGGTCACAGGCTTGCCATGCTGGTGAAGAGAGCTTTAATTTGAAGTTGCTGGGGGGATGAGAACTCCTACCAGTTTGATGCCAGTGCCAGCAATAGATGCCCAGAGCCTGGAGAGGGATCACAGGTCACCAAGAGAGCACATGAAGAGCATCAGCAAGGAATTCCAGATACTCCAGCCAGTAATTCATCTTCACTGGGAACACAGCTCAAATGCCTCTGTGCAAACACACGTAGCATAGGGAATGAACAAGGGCAGTTAGAGATGTGTACACACTCACAGGACTGTGATCTTATTGGCATCATGGGGATGTGGTGGGATGGCTCCTATGACTAGAGGGTTGGAATGGAAGGAGGACACAGGCTCTTCAGGAAGAACAGACAGGTAAGACAAGGAGGGGGCATTGCCCTTTAGGTCAATGACCATGGAGCTCTGCCTGGGAACGGATGAGGAGCCAACTGAGAGCTAATGGGTCATGATTAAAGGGATGGCAGGAACAGGTGGCATTACAGTGTAGGTCTGCTACAGGCCACCCAACCAGGAAGTCCGAGTGGATGAGGCCTTCTATAGACAGATAGGAGCAGCCACACATTCACAAGCCCTGATCCTCATGGGGACCTTTAACAACCTTGGTATCTGTTGGAGGAATAACACATTAGGAGTCAAGCAATCCAGGAGGTTCCTGGAATTCACTGATGATAACTTGCTTCTTAAAGTGATAGAGGAGCCAACAAGGAGATATTATATGCTGGAATGTGAAGCTGAAGGGCAGCCTTGGTTGCAATGACTATGAGATTGCAGAGATCAGTGAGGACATCACACAGCAAGCTCACTACCCTGGTTTCAAGAGAGCAGACTTTGACCTCTTCAAGGATCTGCTTGGTAGAGTACCATGGAATAAATCCCTGGAGAGAAGAGGGGCCCAAGAAAGCTGGTTAATATTCAAGCATCATCTCCTCCAAGCTCAGGAGCAATGCACCCCAACAAAGAGGAAGAAAGGACAGGTAACCTGGGAAGAATGTAGAGAAATTGCCTAAGCATCGAGGGACCAGGTTAGGAAAGACAAAGCCTGGATAGAATTAAATCTGGCCAGGGACTTCAAGGGCAACAGGAAAAGCTACTTTAGTTATGTTTGTGATAAAAGCAGGACCAGGGAAAATGTGAGCCCATTCCAGAAGTAAACAGACCTGGATACCTGGGATATGGAGAAGACTGAGGTACTCAATGAGTTTTTTGCCTTGGTCTTTGTTGACAAGTGCTGCAGCCACACCACTCAAGTTACAGAAAGCAAAGGCAGGGACTGGGACAATGAAGAACTGATTACTGTAGGAGAACATCATGTTCAAGACCATCTAAGGAAGCTGAAGGTACACAAGTCCATGGAAGCTGAGGAGATGCATCCATGGATCCTGAAGTAACTCACAGATGAGGTTACTAAGCAGCTATCTGACATATTTGAGAAGTCATGGCAGTCTGGTGAGGTTCCCATTGACTGGAAAGAGGGAAACATAACCAGTATTTTCAAAAAGGGAAAAAAGGAAGACCCAGGAAACTACAGCCTGTCAGTCTCACCTCTGTGCCTGGCAGGATCATGGAATGGATCCTCCTGGAAAATATGGTAAGGCACATGGAAAACAGAGAGGTGATTGGTGACAGCCCACATGGCTTCACTAAGAGCAAATCATGCCTGATAAATTTGGTGGTCTTCTGTGACAGACTTACAGCATTGGTGACATACATATTTTAAATGCAGGTTTTGATTAGCACATGCACTATTGCTTTTGACATAGAGTGCATCTGGCTTGCAAGTGCATGCCTAAAAAAAATTCTCTGGCCTCATGAAACACAGTAAGACTGTGAGGAATCCTGAATATAACATTTAAGTCTGGCTCATTTTATGAAAATTTTTGTCAAGTACGCAGAAATTGGTTGATTTTTAAAGAACAAAACAGCCTATTGATAGGCTGGTGATTCTGCTCTGGCAGGGAGGTTGGACTAGATGACTTTTCAAGGTCCCTTCCAACACCTAACATTCTGTGATTCTGTGATTTTTCTGTGATTTTTCCACATCTGTAGTATCCTAGACAGTTCCTCAGTGAAGATGATCTCACAGAAAGCACAACGTATAGGACTATGAGATATGAGGGTGCAAGGAAAAGTATAAGCCACTTCATTTTGCAACAAATATACTTTCTATCAATCTAAAGAACAGATTTATAGCACAGTAAACCTGGAAAGATTCACAGTTGTTAACCAAGACCCTAATCCTGCCTATGTATGTCAGATAGCTTAATGATTTGGAGGATGGCACAATGTACCATGATGAACTGTAATGCTTACTTGGACCATGAATGACATTAAGAAACAGTAGCTGAAAAATCAATGAAGGCCCTATGTGCTGTGTTTAATTCCTCTCTGACGCTATCCAGTGTGCAATTTATGAAAATTGGAGAGAAATTAATACATAAATCTATTGCACTCTTTTCTAAAGCAATATAAACTGAGAAAAGATTGCATTAACTATGGGATAAAACAAGCATAGTGTGGGTTTAGTAATTTACTTAAGCAGTAAATTTCTTAAATTCTTTGAATATAAATATTAAACTTTTTTTTTTTTTTTTCCCCCACTAAATACAATGCATTTTGGTCTGAAATTCAAATACAAAGTATTTATACTGTATTTTCAC
>WTSP01026709.1:0-14852 GCA_025331215.1 Actenoides lindsayi | reverse complement strand
AAAGAAAGAAAGAAAGAAAGAAAGAAAGAAAGAAAGAAAGAAAGAAAGAAAGAAAGAAAGAAAGAAAGAAAGAGCAACCCCGTATTCCTGCTCAGCTTTGGCTTTGTTGGTCGAAGGAGGCAAGTCTGTTTGTGTAGGAGCTTTTCAGGTTCCTCTCCCAAGGTCAGCTCTTCTGTATGTATGTGCGTGTGTGTGTGCAGGTTTAATTCATCTTCCTTGGTCGTGTACGACCAAAGAGTGTCAAGCGTCGGGTTTTTTTTCTTTCCCCTCCGCTGAATCCCGAATATCTCCAAGTTCCTCACTGCTTTCTGTCTAATGGTTCCATCCTCCTCCACCTCTCCGGTGCCTCCCCCAGCCCACCAGCTGCGGTTTTCAGTAGCATTGCTGTTGCAGCAGCTTTGCCGTGCCCTCGCGAGCGCATCCTTGCGGGTTTTGTATCACCTCCCAGTTCGGCTGTTTCTGATGCGGCACCCGTAATAAACTAGCCAAGGCTGGAAATTTTGGGTGCATGCTGACAGAGGTTCTGTCCAATACAAGGTACCTTTGGGAAAGCCGTTCTGGGTTTGTTGTCGTAGTCCATTTCACCACCTTCTGTTATTCACAGAACGGTTTGGGTTGGTTGGAAGGGACCTTTAAAAGCCATCTAGTCCAAGCTCCCCGCAGTGAGCAGGAACACCTGCAACGAGAGCAGGCTGCTCAGACCCCTGTCCAGCCTGACCTTGAAATGTCTCCATCTCTCTGGGCAACCTGTGTCAGCGTTTCACCACCCCCATCATAAAAAAAAATTCTTCCTTTTATCTAGCCTAAATCTCCCCTCTTTTGGCTTAACACCATCACCCCTTGTCCCGTCACAACAAGCCCTGCCGAAAAGCCTGTCCCCATCTTCCCCTGACACGCTTCGGCCCCTGCTTTCCCCTGCCGCCCGCGGTCCTGCACACGCGAGGGGAGCGGGAAAGCGGCCGCTGGGCGCCACCCGCCGACACCTGCGGGGGGGGGGGTGCCGCGGGGCGAGCCCCTGGCAGCCGGGCCGAGAGCTCGGTGGCGCGGGCGGCCAGACCCGCCCTCTTCTCCGCCCCGATCCCCGCCGGCTTCCCGGGACGAGCGCCCGGCCGCCCGAACAGCGGCCAAACCCGCTCCCCCGCGGCGGGAGGGTTGGGTTGGGTTGCGGCGGGGCGGCGAAGGACGGGGGAGCCCCAGCCCGGCGGCCCTGACGGAGGCGGCCGCTCTGTGGGGCGGCCGCTGCCTCGCGCCCCGCCCGCCGGTTACCTCACGGCGGAGCGGGGCGGGGCGGGGCGGGGCGGGGTGGTGGCGATAAAGGGCAGGCGCGAGGGACAAGGGAAGCTGGCACTGGTCGGTATAAATCCAGAGGGCAACACGCCGTGCTCCAAGCACTCCAGCATTACCTCACCAGCCGGGACGATTTATCTTTGGGTGTTTCTCCCCATTTCCCTCTCCCCCAAGCCTGCCTGGCAGGACCACAGCTCTGCTCCCACACGCCGAGGCAGCTCTGCCTGCGCTGGCAGCAACTGCAGCAGGTCGGCTGAAGTCACCCCCCCTGAAAATGGCATTTTCTCAGCAAAATGCCTCTGAGGTCATCCTCACCCCCTTCAAACACCCACGGCGGGGATGGGGTGAGGGGGCTGCGCTAAGCGGCTCCCGGGAGCTTGGGAGGCTGGAGGGAAGCAAAGGGCTTGTGAATCCTCGGGATGAAAAGGCTGAATAAAAGAGAGCTGTTAATAATAGTCGTGGCCTGAAAGGGGGGCTCAGCCCCCAGCCGTGGGGGGCAGCCACTGCACGGGGGGGCAGAGGCAGTGGAAATCAGGGCTGGGATGAAAGGAACGTTTCCAAGGGCTGGCAGGGGAATGCCAGGAGCACGGGCACGGCGCAGGGCACCAGCAGGGATGGGGGATGGTTGCCGTGGGCCCCCCCCAAGGGACATTTAGTCTGAGACTGCCTCCTTCACCCACGCATCCAGCCCTGGGAGTCTCTGGGGGTGTTTCTCACCCTTGTCCATTGTCGTGGCCCAGGACAGGGTGTGTGGGGGCTCCACTCACCTTGGGGGGGCTGCCACGAGCCAGGGCTGGGCTGAGCTGGCCAAACACTGCTCCTAAGCCAGCACAAACAGCAACTGCCTCTGGCCGGGACACGCCTGATGGGACCATCAGCGTGTGCCTCTCACCCATCTGGTGTCCGCCTGGAGCTCAGCCTGGCTCCGAAGCCAACACACAGGAACATTTTCTAGCGAATCATTAACGAAACAGGACTGCAGCACCCCGGGGTGCTCCGAAACCCAACCCCACAGGCGCTTTCCAAGAAGGATGCTCCGAACCCGTGGCTGCTAAAAACCCAACACAATTTGATGTCTGCCTTGGGATGCTCCCCGGCCCGGACCCGTGGGTGCTGCAGCCCCCAGCTCACCCCGTCCCACCTCCGCAGCTCCCAGGGCACTGGGACTTTGCCCTGGTTAAGCTGGATGCCCTGGGAGCAGCTTTAAGTGCTCCGGTGTTTCCTAATGGAGCGGGAAGCACGCGGGGAATGCGCGGCGGGGGGCAGAGCACGCGTGGCCCCCCCCCTTGGCTTCAGCCTCGTGGGACAAGGGGTGGCATTCCTGGCAGGCAGCCCTTCCACCCTGCCCCTGCAGCTCAGCCTCTCCCAAGTGGGGCAGAGGAGACCTGTAACAGCTCTTATTAACCCAACTGGAAACGGGAAATGGGTTACGGTGCTTTGTAGAGCCATAAAACTGGTTTCAATGCCACAGCAGGAGGAGGAGGAGAAAGGAAGCTGGGGGGAAAGGGCCAGAGATGAGACAGCCCCGTGGTACGTGCTGTGGCCAAGCTCTGGCCCGTGGGGCTCAGCCTCGCTCAGTCCTTCCTCGGGCCGAGGCAGCTGCAGGTGCTGTCGGGGGGACGGTGGCTGCCTGGGATGCGGCTCCTGACCCCGGACCTGCAGATATTTCACACACCTAAAGCCACCCACCACCAGCGCTGGGAAAGGGGTTGAGAGAGACAGCCTGGGACAGGCAGCTTAAGTTGGCAGCACCCATCACACCTCCCTGCCCGCCCACCCCGAGCTGCAGCGGCACGGCAATCAAGATGACAACTCGGATCTACCATCTGCTTTTAATTTAATGGTTTTCTCCAGAGCACTTTGCAGGGAGGAAGGGAAAACACGCACACCCCAGCGAAGGGAAAAGGCCAGCGAACATGCGGCGATAGTGCAACGGAGCTTCGACGTGTGGCACATGAGACAACGGCACCGACACCTCCACCCCCCCCATAAAACAACATCTGTGAGACTGTTACTGAGCCAGACACATCCCCTGCTGCTGAAGTTTAACATCAAGTCAGACAAAGGCAATAAATAAAGAAGCGGTGCCTCACCAAAGGCGCTTTTTTTTTTTTAACCTTCTTTCAACATTACAATAAAAAATAATAGAAAAAAAAAAATGTTGGCATCAGAGCATGTTCTCAGACTGGGGTTTCAGCCAGATCCAGTTGGGTTTCTCAGCACAGGAGAGGGAAGAGCCAGGACCTGGGCTGTTTGGACCCCACTGCCCATACCCCCCAAGAGCCCAGGCAGCACCTTTCAGCCCCTCACCAGCACCCTGCTACAACTCCAGCTTGTTTGAGGTATATCACCTGCCCCATCCGTTACCTTGTGCAGCCAAAAAACAGTGCAAAGAAAACAAAAAATTAAAAAAAAAAAATCCCCCCCCCAACCCCCTGTTTTTCCCCCCAGATGAGATGAACCTGTTTGCAAGGGGAGGACAGCAGCGAGGAACCTCAGGGATCCCCCAGCCCCTCCACGGGGCCAGTGAGCAGATCCCTCGAGGCTTTGGTCCATTTAATGTCCTGGCCCTGGGACATCCCCCCAGCAATGCCCCACAGCAGCCCCCTCCCACCCGCGCTCCTCCCCGAGGGGCACGAGGCTGCAAAATAAATAAGGTGGGAGGGGGCTCAGCAGCACCGGGACAGGGAGGGCTGGGCCCCCTCCCCAGCACACCCCACCCCAGGGAGCCCTGCCGGGAGGTGCCCTCAGCTCAGCTTCATGCCGATGGCCAGGGCTCGCCGGTAGACCTCGGTGACGTTGTCACAGCCCGCCAGGGACAAGCTGCTCTCTCCCAGGGGGCTCCGGCAATGGGTGACAGTCCAGCAGCGCAGCCTGCGCCCTTCCTCCGCCTCCTCCTCCTCTTCCAGCCGCAGGAGGCTGTCGGCAGAGACGCAGCCCCGCATGGCCCCGCCGCCGTGGGGGACACGGGCGGGCAGGTCGAGCTGGTCGAAGGACTCCGTGGAGAGGATGCTGTCCTCGCTCACGGCGCTGGACGGGCGGGCGCGGGGCGGCTGGGGCAGGGGCACTTCGCCGAAGCCCCCGAAGCCCTGCCCAGGGGGACTCTCTGGCTCGGTGCTGCTGGAGGAGTACTTGCTGTTGTGCTTGAGGATGCCTTTCCGGCGAGCTGGGAGACCCTGGGGAGCCTGCTCCAGGGAGGGGGTGTCGGCAAACACGCTCCCATCAAGGTCCAAGCTCCCCGTGTTCAGGATGTCCCCAGACTCGCTGCACTCCAGGGACGAGTAATACCCCGACTCCCTCGTCAAGGGCTTTTTCAGTATTCCCTTCTTGGGCACAGCCACGGGCGCTGCTCCGGTGCCCGAGCTGCAAGGCAGCAGCCCGGAGGAGAGGATGCGGGTCAGACCTGCAGCAGCCACCTCACCGTCCTCGCCCCTCGCCTCTCCCACGGGCACTGCTGGTGGGGGGCCGGGGCCAGGCACCTTCTGCTCGCACGAGTTTCTCTTCTTCAGGATGCCCTTGGGCCGCTTGAGGATGGACTTGGAGGGGTTCTCTGGGGCCAGGGCCACCTCCTGCAGCGTGTGGGAGACGTCGTTCTCCTTCTTGGACTTCTTGAGGGAGCGCTGGCGCTCCAGAGCCACGCTGGGGATGTGCTGCTTCAAGAAGCATCGCACCTTGGAGCCGTTCTCCAGGAGGGGCCGGGAGGAGCGGCGAAGCCACTCTGCCACCGTGGCCAGGGGGGAATCGTTCTCCCGCAGCAGCTCTTGCTCCCCGATGGGCATTTTGTACCCCCAGTTCACCCACCAGTGCGTGGCAATGTCCTCAATGGTGGCACGGCGCGCGGGGTTCACCATCAGCATCCACCGGATCAGCCCACAGGCATCTAGGGAAGAGGCAGGTCAGGCACCGAAGGGAAGATGTGGAGTGGGGATGCAGAGGGTGGTGGGGGTCTGCCTACCTGACAGCTTCGTGGGCTCCCGGTAGTCCCCACTTGTGATCTGCTTGACCAGAGTCTTGTAGTCATGGCCATCGAATGGCATCGTGCCGTGGACCAGGATGTAGAGGAGAACACCCAGGGACCAGCTGTCCACCTGCCAGAGGGAGAGATGAGCGTTGAGGGGGGCAGCAGGACCTGGCTGCACTGGTCCCCACCCCAGCTGGGCAGGACCCCTCACCAGAGCCTCTGCAGCAGGTCCCAGGAGGGGGCAATTCAGAGTGTGAGGCAGGACCAGCTCTGGCCACCTGCATCCCACCACGTCCACCCCACTGCAGCTGCCCCACACCAACCACGAGGCGCTTGCTCTGAGGGGACCTGTCACCACGAACCCCAGAGGCAGTGGCTCTGCTGGGAAGACACCCATCACTTCCCTCCCGAGCCCCAGAGAAGATGCAGCGGGACATTCCCCCGCGCAGGGGGTGAGGGCCAACCTACCTCCGGGCCCTTGTACGGCCTCCCGTTGATGATTTCAGGGGATGCGTAGAGAGGGCTGCCACAGTAAGTCTGCAGAAGTTTGTCTTGCTGGTAAACGTTGGACAGGCCAAAATCTGCGATCTAGAGAGACATTTACAGCCCTTGTCAAGCAGGGAGGGTCCCTTTCGCAGCTGGAGCAGCGTTGCCACCCGAAGCTCTCCAGATGTGAGCCTGCCCCAAAGCAGGGCTGCCCTCGGCACCGTGGTCCTGGGTGCTCTCTGTCTCCTGGGAGCAGCAGCCTGGCTTCCCACCCCTGAGGCTGCTCCTGCTCCTCTCCCAGTCCCAGAAAGCTCATTGCAGCTGCCCTGCAGCTCTGCTGGGAGCAGAGGCAGCCGCAAAGGTGCGGTTAGAGGAAGAGCTGCCAGGCTCTCCTCCAGCTCTTTCCCAGCCACACGAGGCTGCTTTGGTCCCTACCTGCTCCACCCAGCACGCAGCGCTTCATTACCCTCATTACACCGTCTCCTCTCAGCAAGCAGAAGGTACAGTCCCTGCTCACGAGCTCCCAATTGCAAAATTACCCCTTCCAGAGATAAAGCCCCACAGCCTGTTTGTCACCGACCGCGGCCGTGCCCTCCCTCCCCGGGCGCCTGCAACGCTCCTGGCCCAGGCGAAAAGCATCGCTCAGGGGCAGAGGAGCCGGGAGCTGCCCCGCACCAGCTTGGCCGGTGTGTGCAGGGACCAGGACTTTCACTGGGAGAGCCCTTTTCTTATCCAGCCGGTCATGCGTTGACCTCAGCGTTCAGACTTTGCCCTCTTTATCAGCACTCAAATACATATTATGGCTTGGACAGGCAGCACGGAGGTTCAGCCTCCGGGGCCTCTCCTGCTCAGCTGCCAGGCACAGAAAACAGGGGCCAGGCACCCTCCTGGCTCCTCATCTCCTGGGTAAGCAGCAGCAGGGGCCAATGCCAGCAGTCCCTGAGCTGACAGATGCTTCCCAGAGCTCTAGAGAACCATGTGCCTGGGGGGACCGGGGTGCTGTGGCCACCCCCAGTCACTCCACACTGGGCAGCATCCCTTAGAAAGCTTTGCTGGGTGACACCCAAAGCATGGCCTCTCACCTTGATGTTGCCGTTGGCATCGAGGAGGATGTTCTCCAGCTTCAGGTCCCTGTGAACGATCCCATTCTGCAGGAGGGAGGGGGGAGGTGGGTTTAGTTTTACAGCGTGTTTGGGGAAGGGAAAGGCAGGCAGCGCGGGAAGGTCACTGCCGGTCACTGGCACCACGGCACGCAAACAGGGCACGGCGATGGCACTCAGAGGAGCCGTAAACAACCCTGGGTTCACCAAGGATGGGCTATAAACAACGTCCCGACACGTGTGCTACCAGCTCTCCATGCTGCTGGGAACATGAGCCAGGCGTCACCCCTAACCAGTGCCCGGCGCCAGGCTGGCTTCCTCCACCCTCCTCAGCCCCACACCCACGAGAGCAGCTGGTGCCAGCTCCCACCGGGGCATGGTGGGCACAAGCTCCATGCTTTGCCAGAACCTGCTGCTGCCCAACTAAGCAAGACCCTAATTTCTTTTGGGCCCATTCCTGCCAAGGGCACACGGGTACCTAGGACCAAGGCATGGCCGTACAGCATCCTCCTGGGAGACCCCCGAGGGTCCTTCCAGGGCAGGCACCACTCTTCCCACAGCCTTGGACAGGGCCCTGTAACTTAACATCCCTCTCAGGGGACAAGACAGGTGACCCAGGTCTTGGCTTTCAGCCCCAACACAGAGCCCTGGGTGTCTCCCTCTGAGCGGGTGGGACAGGAACAGGTAACTCCTTGGCCAGGTTAGTCACCCCACACCAGGTTAGTCACCCCATACCTCAGCAGTGGAAAGCCAAGACAAGGAGTTCCCAAAAGCTGCTTGGCCACTGCTCGAGGGCTGTTGCACTCTTCAGATAAGAGCCGGGATTAACCCCTCACCTCCCAGGCCAGACTGAGCTTCCCCATCAGGCACTGGATCCCTGCCCAGTCCCAGCTGCTGCAGCTCTGCCTGGAGCCAGCTCTGCCCAGCACCCAGGAGCAGATCCCTCCGCTCTGCCCGCGGGAAGGCGATGAGAAGCGTGGTGCTGCCTCACCTTATGGCAGTAGTAGACGGCGGACACGACCTGCCGGAAGAAGTGCCGTGCCTCCTGCTCCGTCAGCCGCTGCCGCTCGCTGATGTAGTCGTAGAGGTCCCCCTTGCTGGCATACTCCATCACGATGACGATCTTGCTGCTGTTCTCGAACACTGCGTGGAGAGGGGAAGCCACAGGCTGTTAGGAGGGAAGCTCGGAGCTAAGGGGCTTCTCATGAATGAGGAGGTGGAGCCCTGAGTGACTATAACACACTGCATCCCCACTGCCTGTGCCCTCCAGCTGGTTTTCGAGACAGAAGATGCTGGGATTTCTGTAGGTACCTGCAGGTTGGAGGGGGATGGCCAGAGCTAACATCCCTTCCCCAGTGCCACCAGGGCTGCTGGCCAAGCAACCTCTGCAGCCACGGAGAACAGGGGAACAGGCTCTGCTCTGCCAGGCGGTGACTAAGGCGTGTGGTTCTGTGCTAAACAGAGCCTTGCCAAGGGGGAGGGCAATGGAGCTACCGGCTGGCACGGACCGGTGGCCCTTCTACATGTTCCCACTGCTCCCAGCTCCAGCCAGGAGACGCAGCGTTTGTCTTCCTGTTTGCAAAAAGCTACTTCAATATTTTTGAATTCCAGCAGCCAGTGTGACTCAGCCCTTGCAAACACTGCCTCAGGAGCTGCCAATCCGCTCGCTTTTGTCCGGAGCACAAAAGGAGCCCGGATCCCTCGCCCAGGGCAGCGATAGCACGGGCACCGGCCACACGCCAGCACCGTGCCACCAACCCCGGCAGAGCCGGCCCGAGGAAGAGCAGGGGGCACGGGCGCGTTTGCAGCCAAAGGGCTCGGCGTTTGAGCAAAGGCTGATCCAGCTGGAGAGCTGCTCTATGCCTGGTTGCAGCCAGAGCTTCAGAAATTCCCCTTGGGTTGGTGTTGCCCCGACATCCTGGGAGCGAAGCCCAGCTCTGGCTGTAAAGCCAAGCCCAGCAGCACCAGCAGCTCTCCCAGAACCCAGTGGTTTGGTTTTCCTGTGCCCCAGGGGAGGGAATGAGGAGGGCTCCAGTGCTGGGATTACCTCCTGCCTCAGGCTGAGAGCAGAGCCACAGAGATTCCCACCGCTCCGGCACTTGCCATGGCTGGGGCGAGTACCCAGCACAACCAGAGTCACAAACTGCACTGGGCTTTGCCACCCATTCCCCCCCCCCATGGCACAGCCTCTTGCCAGCAGCAGCACTGAGTTTGAGCCTCAAAAAGCCACATAAACTTTTGGAGCCAGCTTCCCTCTCCGGGCGGGAGGGGATGGGACGGGAAGCAGCTATTTCTGGAGCAGGTATTTCCCCTCACTGCTGCTCTGAACGCAGACAGGGAAACCACAGCCCGGCAACATCTGCTTTCCCCGCCAGCACTGAGTCACCAGCACGACACGGGCAGCAGCAAACAGTCCCTGCCCTGAGTGAGCAGAGAGAGGAGAGCAGCCAGCACTGGCCCCATCGCCGCAGCGCCCGCCCCGGTACCCAGCCCCGCGGGGGCTCAGGGATGCTGCTGGAAAGGGGAGGGGAGAGGAGGGCTCACCTTCGTGGACGGCGATGATGTGGGGGTGGTTGAGGGAGGACATGATCTCAATCTCTCTCCGGATATGGACAAGGTCCTGCTCATCCTTGATTTTGTCTTTCCGGATTGATTTGATAGCCACCTGCAGACGAGCACACGCACAGAGGGTCACCCAGCTGCCAGGGCCAGCAGCACAGCAGCTTCCCAGAGCCTGGGGAACAGCAAGAAACCCACCCCTCTCTGTCAGGAAGGAGCTCAAAAGCCAGAGATCAACAGCCCAGCTTCTCCACCCAGGTGAGCTGTATCCAAGAGCCACGCTGCGTGGCTGCACCGAAGCAGTCCCAGCAAAAGGGAACTGCAGCAATTCGGCTTTTAGACTTTCCAAGCCCTGTTGCTGTGCACAAGGGAGAAGCTCCCTCCTGCCTTCCCCCACGGGAAACCTGCTGCAGATCCTGTCAGAGGAGCTCCCCAGGCCTCCTCCTGCAGGTAGCCCATCCCTCATTGCCACAGCATGGCTTACAGGAACCGTGTCCCAGGCTACAGCCGCCGTGGGACCGCAGCCAAACAAAGGAATGTGACCTGCACACATGACTTGGAAGATAACAACAACAACAACAACAACAATGTTGTCTTGGGGTCATGAAAATAAAAAACACCCAGGTTTCATTTTCCTCACAAATATTTATTTCAAGGAACTGATGATGTAGAGGCAAGAGAAAGCTTGGTATTAAAGAGCAGATCCCTTCTAGGCACTGGACTGTGCTCCAGCAGGCTGGGAACCCCAGCGCTGATGGTGGGAGCTGCTTCCCAAGGCTTTCACTTGGGTTTTCAAGTTATCCTCGACAAGGAAATTGAAAGGGGAGGAGAAAGAAGAGTAAGTGCTGGAGAATAGATGCCTTCTAATCCTCTTTCAAAGGGGCTGGGGAGAGACAATGTGCTCCTAGGGTTGAATTTACAACTGAATCCAGCAGAACCTCTCTTTTTTCTATCAGACAAGAATGCGGAACAGCATTAATCCTGTAAAGGGACCCCTGCACCAGTCTCCCAGCAACAGGGAGAGGGGCCACAGACACCCAGCAGCCCCAGCTGCCAGCACAGGAGCGATGCTCATGGCTGCACTGCACTGAGACCCTCCTCTACTTTTGGCTGTGCAGGAGAGGTGCTCAGCTTCACCTCCATCTAATTTGGAGTCAGAAACCTCACTCCTTGAGACCTACCAAGCAGCAAAAGGCTCAGGGCACGTTTGCAACCCTTGCTAAGCAAGTCACCAGATGATGCAGCAGTGAGATCTCAGCTACCACATCAGGGTCTTCGGGGGAGAAGAACGTGCCAATATTAAGGACTCAGATGAGCATGCAAGAGGTGAGAGGTGGCTGGTGGAGCCCCTTTGGCCCCAGAGGTCACCTCTGCTGCGCGGGGCCACTTCAGGCCAGCACCAGCCAGGGCAGGGGTTACCTCCTGTGCACTCAAGAAGCATTGTGCCCGCACCAGCCCCAAGGGCTGAAGCAACCAAGCAGAATGGACTCTGGCCAAGGGAAGTTCAATAACCCAGGCCCAAGTTTCTGTATAAAGCAATAGTGAAGGCGCTTAATAACTTCTTGGAAACCAGGTATTGTTTTCCGTGAGCTTTGTGCTCGGTTAACGGGTTAAAGTTTAACAATTTTTTTGCTCCAGCCCTCAATTATCTGACCCCCCTGCTAGAATGTAGGCAGAGCCTTTATGCAGCAAGTCAGCCTGCTCCTGCCCTCCAAAATTCCTCTTGACTCACTCGATTCACCTCCCCCCTAAAGCTCAGCATCCAGCCCAACAGCCTCAGCATTTTGAGGGGGGCCCGCAGCACATCTGCTCACTGACCAAGATGCTCATGCACACACACTGCTGGGCTCAGGGCAAGACCCACTGTGCACAGGAAGACAAAGCGGCTGCCAGGAAGCCTTAGGAGTTGCCACTGGCTGTATTCAGCTGAGAACACCCTTTCCCATGAGCCTGGCAGTTAGTGACCTTCGAGGCAGATGAGACTCCTGGCAGCAGGAACAGGTTTAGGGCACTGTTAGAGCCCCAGGGCTCTCCTTGCCCGCAGACAGGCCAGCTGCCTGAGTAACAGTCACAGTGCACAGCGAGGGTCCACATCTCACTCAGAGCGGGATGATTTACCCGCCTGCCAAGCCCTGCTGGGGACACTAATCCCTTGGCCATCCCATCCTTCCCAAGGGGTGCCAAGAAGTGGCCTTGTTCCAAAACATCCCCTACCTAGGGGGGCTGGCAGCAGAAGATCTCTCTGCGAGACAGAAAATGCCATCCCTGGCCACCCTGGAGATGGGAACCAGCAGCTCCAGGGACGGACACTGCCCCAGCCTACCTGCTGCTTCCACTATCACTGTTATGAGAAGAATCTCCTGCAGAAAACAGCCCCACAAAGTCCTGCTGCAGGAACCTAGAGAACTTGAGAGTACTTTCCAAGTCAAAAAGGCTTTTAATTAAAAGGTTTTTTGGGGGGGCAGAACAGGTATTTTCAGCAGCTGCTGAAAGATGCATTAAGCTACAACCCCAGGCAGCACTTCAGAAGTTGTTCCAGACTGCAAGGGCAGCATTTCATGCTCCATGAAATATGGATTACAACCCACTACGGAAGAGAGCAGGGTTGACCCCTTACTGCAGATCAAAAGGGGCTTCACCGCTTTGGAATATCCCGGGTGCTGCCTTCACCTTGACATCACACAAGCTCACAAATACGTTTTCTGACCCTGTGAGCGAGTCCCATGGGAGGTCCCTCTCTCTGTTTGACTTGGCTACAGGCCAGGGCTTGGGAACTAGGCTGAGATTAAAAAAAAAAAAGGCCAGACCCTGCCATGCAAACAGGTGCAGGAGCCAGTTTGCAGCACCATGGCACACAGTACTGAATCTTCAACCCAAAAGACTTGGGGGGGAAAAAAAAAGAAAGGGAAAAATACCAGCAACTCTCTCCCTACCTGCTTAATATTGCAGGGACACAACGATTTTCCAAGAACTGTGAAGGGCACTCAGCAGAAGTACCCATAAAAAGGTGCGAGCATCATTTCACCTAAAGGATTTCTAACCAGAAAACAAGGCTTTTTTTTTTTTTCAGACAAAGAATGTTTATGGAAGTCCCCAAAACCCCTCCAGCCATGGGAGCCTGGACTTCCCTGCAGTCCCCCAACTGCTTCGACACAGTTCGCTCTGCGCTAGGTCCAGGTAGGTTGGTTAAAATCCAGAGGAAAAAAAATAAATAAATAAATAAAAAGAGAGCTAGGCAGTAAAACAAGACGGTTCAATATTCAGAGCATCTGACAGACGCAGTTTCTGGCTAGCCAGAGGCAAAACCTCATGCATGGAGCAGCTCCAGCTCTACAGCCTCAGCCGGTAACGTGGGATCGGCACAGCCCGGGAGGGGTAACCGGTGGAGGCGGCAGTACCTGCTCTCACACCTCGGTGTTTAGGAAGTGAAAGCCACTTAGGGAAGGAGCAAATAACCCAGCTCAGGATAAGCCTGAAGATTAAACAGGTCCGGAAACGCTGAGTGCTACAAGAAAGCATTTGTGGGAAGAGGAGAGATTTGTGGCTAAGCCTCCCGGTTCCTATACGGCCAGCTCGCTGAGGTACTAGTCAGTCGAGCCCCGGCTATCTCCTGCATTTATTGAGAAGTCATCGGCCTGTGTATTTAATTTGCATTATAATAGACCAATGCTGCCAGACAAACGAGTCCCTGTCCTGAGGGACTGCCACAGACAGGTAAGTTCTCTGGCAGTTCAGAGGTTCCCTGCACGAGCTGCGTTGGGTGCAGAGCGGGAACACCGAGTCCTCTCACCCATCCCGAGGGGAGGGATCCTTCCCAGTCTGTGGGTGGAAGCTGCATTTCAAGGCCCTGATTATGCAGCAAAACAGCAGCTTCTTCAGAATCAGATAGGCTAATGGAAATGGCAGATCTGGCTTAATTAAGCTGCTGCATTACACAAGAAAACCTCTCAGACTTACAGTTGTTTTCCTTGACGTGCCTCTGTGGCACGTTAGCGAGCCAATCTCACGCCCCGCTCCTCTGCTCTTAGCACCTCGCTGGGCCAGGCTCGCCGCTCGCAGCTGGACCCTCAGCACCCACCCACGGTGCCAGGATGGGGGGGGGGGGGGGTGTGTGTGCAAGAGCCTTTCTCGGGTCCCATCCCACACCACAGGGTGCTCGGGACTGAAGAGGGACAGGGAAACCACGTTCAATTTCGCCCTTGGAACCCTTGAAGATTCCTAAAGGAGAAGGCTGCCAGGACAGCAGGACCCCACTTTCCTAGGGGTGAGGGTCCCCTGCTTCTCCCTGTACATTTCCAGCACCCTGGGTCACTCGACTCTGAGCTGAGCCGTGCATCGCACCGAGCCACTCGCTTCAGAGGGTCTGAGGCGACGATGGAGTGAGTCACGATTTAATCAGACGCTCAGGGCTCAGAGGGGCTCGGCTCTGCTTGCAAACGGCTGCCGAGAGCCGAGAGGAGAAACCAACCCAGCACCAGGGCAAGAGGAAGGGAAAAGCCCTTCAGACTCGAGTGCAATGTTTGCTCTTGGCTGCCGGATACCTGCGGGTTCCTTTCACCAGGAAGCCCGACCCGGTCAAGTGGGCGATGGGAGCTGCAAACCCCCGGGGAGCGGGGGGTGCGAGGCCCCTCCGAGCTGCCCCCGCGGGCGGCACAGGGCTGGGGACGGCAGCACCGCAGCCTCCCCGCACCCCGCGCCCGCAGCGGGACCGGGCCAGGGCTGCGGCTTCCCGGTAACCGGCTGGGGAGAGCTGGTGCCGGCGGGGATGCACCGGGGCGAGGACGGGAGGGGATGCACCGGGGCGGAGATCGCAGCGGGACGAGGACGGGAGGGGATGCACCGGGGTGAGGACGGGGGGGATGCCCCGGGGCGGCGGAGATGAGGGGGATGCCCCGGGGCCGTGCTGCTCAGAGCAGGGGGGGGATGCTCAGGGGCTCCGCACCGGCTCACGGTGAGGACGCACCGGGGACAGGCCGGGGATCCTTACCAGTTTACCGGAGCGCTCCCGGGCTTTCTTCACCTTCCCGTAGGTGCCCTTCCCCAGCGTCTCCAGGAACTCGTAGCGGTGCTTGAGGTTGTGCTTATGGTGGTGCCGCTTCACCGCCTGTTTCTTCATCAGCGGCCGCGGGGATTTGATCAGCCCCTCGGCCAGCGAAGCGGCCAGTCCCGTCGCTAGCCCGGACCCCGCCGCCCGCTCCATGCCGCTCCCCGGCCCGGGCTCCGCCGTCTCCCGGTGCAGCCCGGCCCGGCCCGGCCCGGCTCGGTCTCTAAATGCGGCGGCCCCGCCGGCCGCGCCCCCCCGCGCCCCTTGGCCGCACGGCAGCGGCCGCCCCCGCACGGGAGCCGGTGCGAAGGGACCGCCCTGGGCTGCGGGGGACCCCCCGAGAGGCGGGGTTCAACTGATTGAAGTGGTGGAAGAGAGAAGCCTCTCTTTTATTCTACCCTATTCTTTGGTTTCT
>WTSP01026708.1:0-13873 GCA_025331215.1 Actenoides lindsayi | reverse complement strand
ACAAGGGGCAATGGGTGCAAGCTGGAGCATAAGAGGTTCTGCAGAAACATAAGGAAAAACTTCTTCACTGTGAGGGTCAAAGAGCACTGTAACAGGCTGCCCAGAAGGGTTGTGGAATCTTCTTCTCTGGAGACATTTAAAACCCACCTGGACACTTTCCTATGTGACCTAGGAGGTCCTGCTCTGTCAGGGCAGTTGGACTAGATGATCTGTGATTCTGTGATTTCATGGCAGTGATCTTGGTTGGTAGAGCATCTCTGGGCCATGGGGAAGGGGATGGGTGAGGGATGCAGGGAATTGGACAGGCTTGCACCTTCCCATCTCCCTGGTGCTGTTGCCAGCTGCATCCTTTTCCGAGCTAAACTGTGCCATCAATGGCTCTTTCTTTTCTAGATTGCTGTGGAGGTGACCAAGTCTTTCATTGAATATATCAAGAGCCAGCCGATTGTATTTGAAGTCTTTGGGCACTACCAGCAGCACCCCTTCCCACCCCTCTGCAAGGATGTCCTGAGGTGGGTGCACCCTAGGCCACCCCTGACCCCTGGATGCCACAGGGGCACCTGGTGCAGCCAGCTTCTTGGGACCCAGAGAAAGAGGGGGCAGGTGGTGGGAAGGGGTGAGCCCAGCTCATACGTGGGGTTGGTAGGGTTTGGGGGTCCCTGTGGATGCTTTAACTGAGCCAGTGCTCTCTGCAGTCCGCTGAGGCCATCCCGGCGCCACTTCCCCCGTGTGATGCCACTCTCCAAACCAGGTAGGGGATCTGGCCTCCTGCTTATCTGCCTGTCCATGGTCCCTGTGCTGGGTGTGGGGTCCCCTTCCCCAGGGAGACCAGTTAGGACCCCAGAGGCACCAAGAAATGTGCTGCAGGCCAGAGCACCCAAAAGCCCTCGGCAGCCATTCCCGCAGTACCCGGCTGATGCCTGTTTCTTCTGCCCCTTCCTTGCCTCCTGCAGAATGGCAGGGAGGAGGCTGCCCACCCTGAGTGGCTCTGATGGCCACCCAGCCCCACCTTCCTGTAGGGGCTGCAAGGTCCCCACTGTGTTCTGGCTGCCAAAACTCAAGTTGTTGGTGTTTGTCTGAGCGCTGTGGTTTGCTGTGTGGTCCCCACAGTAGCACTGGAAAAGTCTCCCCCGTTTGTCCCCGAGTGGCTGTCCCCAAGCAGCTGTCCCCGAGCAGTCCCTGGAGCAGTGCTGTGTGCTTTAGGGTGTGTCCACAGGCTGGGTGCATCCTGACACCCTCGCTGCTCTGTGCTGGCCGTGGGAGAAGGCACACCGGTAGTCAGCGTGGTCCCTGGAGTGGTGCTGCCCCTTCTTCTGCAATCCCTCCTGCCTTGCTGCCACCTCTGTGTGTCTCCCTGTCATCCCTGCCTGCTCTGCCCCTGCCCTGCCTGCCATCATGTGCCTCACTCCAAATGTCAACAGCAAGCTCACCCTTTAAGCTCTCTTTCCATCTTGCTGCAGTGCCTGCAACGAAGCTGAGCACCATGACTCGGCCCAGTGCTGGCCCTTGCCAGTGCAAGTATGACCTGATGGTCTTCTTTGAGATCTGTGAACTGGAGGCCAATGGCGAGTAAGTCCTGCTGGAAAGGGGAGCGAGAAGGAGAGGGAGGCAGCGTTGTGATTTGTCCCGTGTTCAGCACCTCTGGGCATGCTGTTGGGGCTCTGTGTCATGCCATGATCCTCTCTTCCAGCTACATCCCTGCCGTTGTGGACCACCGTGGAGGCATGCCGTGCCATGGGACCTTCCTCCTACACCAGGTATTCCCTCCCTGAGATACCATCCTGGCTCTGGCCCCTGCCAGGAGCTGTGTTAACCACTGTCTCTTCTCTCTGGCCTCGTGGGTCTCAGGGCATCCAGAGGAGAATCACCATCACCTTGGTGCATGAAACAGGCAGCCTCATCCGCTGGAAGGAAGTGCGGGAGCTGGTTGTGGGTAAGCTGAGCCAGGTTGGGTGGGCTGTCAGCAACCCCCAGCCCGCTGACCTCCTAAGCATCATTTTGGCCTGTTTCTCACCCACATTCCCGTGTGGGGCTTTATGCCTCATCTCCCCTCTCACTTTGCGATAGCAAAGCGGTGGTTGGCCAGCAGGTGATACCAGGACACCGGGTGGGCAGGATGCTTCAGTCCCAGCAACTGTGGCCAATAGCTGGACCAGGGCCTCTGGCACTTAGTGGGCAAGCACCAGGTGGCTGCTGCCTGTCATGGAGGGGCTTCTGGGGGCTGTGGGCAGGTGGGCTGCCTCTGCTTCTCATGGGGACCCTCACAGAGCCACCTCCCGTCGCCTGAGTGGCATCCCCATGCTGCGCTTCCAGGTCGGATTCGGAACACTCCAGAAGCAGATGAGTCTCTCATTGACCCCAACATCCTGTCCCTGAACATTCTCTCCTCTGGATACATCCACCCCTCCCAGGACGACCGGTACGTGCCACTTCTTCTCCTGTTCTCTTCCCACTGTGGTGAGGGGTGTGGGGAGGGGGTGTGGGGAGCCCCTCTCTCCCCTAAAAGGGCCTCTGCAGCCCCAGCCCCTCCACAGGGTCCTGCTGACCCACGGCTGCCTTGGGGAAGGGCTTTTGTGGAGCTGCAGAGGGTCTCAGGGTTCAGAGCCACCAGCCCCCTTCTGCCTCTGCCTTGAGGCCTCTCAGCACTGGGGTTTGGCACTACAGGATATTTAGGTGGGCATTCTGTTCTCAGGTGGTGGCCATGATTGTCTGGCATGGAAAGATGGTTGGCGCAAGTGCCAGCAGGTTGTACCAACCCTGCCACTGGATGGGACCTGCCTCAAAGGGCTATTTGTCCCATGTCCCAGCAAACTCATTGGAAAGGCCACTTGGTGCTTGTGCCTGGTCCTCATCTGTGTGGGGGTGATGCAGGAAATCCATCCCCCATTGCTGCGAGTGACTTTGGGGATGCCTGCCCCTTCACACCTGTCTCAGGAGGGGCTGTGTCATCCCACCTGCAGGTTTGGCAGGTGTGTGGGAGCAGTGGGGCCAGAGTTTTTTTATCTCTGAGATCTCCCTGATTGGGTCCTGTGATAGCAGAGAGGAGTGGGTGGCTGTGAAGGGCAGAGCTCTCCTCTGCACCAGGTCTACTGGCAGAACTCAGGGCAGTGGCAGGGGTTCCTGGCCAGAATGCATACATGTGGGCAGCCACAACAAGTCAGGGACCAGTCCTGGGCTGTGGGCATGGTGGTTTGCAGGTGTAGGAGCATCCTGGTGGGGAGTGGAGACCACTTTTCCCCTCGTTTTCTTCAGGGTCACCACTGCCTCAAGGTGGTCTGTCTCAAGGCAGGGTGTTTTTGGGGAGAATGACAGGGGTCTTGATGGGAGGTGCCAGCCGGCAGTGCTCCCAGAGCAGATTCTGGGCATGGTGAAGCATCAGGCATGTGGTACCCGGGCAGCAGAGCTGAATCACTGGATTGGGCATGCGTGCAAGTGTTGGACTAGGAGACTTTGCCACAGCCACGGGGATAACAGAGCAAGGCCAGGTGGGGACAGTCAGGCGAGGAAGGCTCAGCCTGGCAGAGCTGCAGTAGGTTTTTGCTGGGCTGCTGGGAGCTGGGTGGCTGTGGCACCCGTGGGCACCTGGGTCTGTGCTGTTTTAAGTCAGTTCCTGATCTGGCTGGTTGGTCCTGGGTGCTGCCAGATCGGATCTTCATCATCTCTAGCGTATCCTGGCAGGGATGATGTGCCTCCTGCTTGGACATGTCTCCTGCTCCCGCCTTGCCCCCGCAGGTCCTGCAGGGCAAGGGGACAGAGCTTGGGCTGGGGGGATGCTCGAAGTGTGGAGAGAAGCGGAGAGACAGGAGGCTCGGGTTTGGCAAGAGCCCATCTTGCCTGCACGGTCAGAGGATCTATGCCTCAGGGCCAGCGCCGAATCGGGGTCACAAGCCGGCGAGCGCGCCAGCTCCGTCCCATAGCGATCCCGTCGAGTGGGTAGGGGCAGGAGAGGGCAGCCGGCTTCCTGCGCGACGCCGAAGGGCACTCGCTGAGCCCCCACCCCTGCTTCCATCCCGCATGCAGATGCGCATGCTGCAGCCCCAGCAGCCTGCGAGGACAGGCGGAGGGAGGGCAGCAGGTAGAGCCAGGGCCCGCTTTATCCTCCTCCCCAGCTGCTTGCACTCCCTGCTTTGCTGCCTTACTCCTCGCAGCCTCCATCACCCAGAGCCGCCTTGGCTCCCCCCGCAGCCTCCCCAGTCCCCTGGAGCCGCTGAGGAGGAGAGCAGGGGAGCGGTACGGCTCCCACCCCAGCACCTATCCACCCCTGCATCCAGCGCCCTGGGAGGAGGCATGGGGGGCAGCACCCAGGATCCCCCCTCGCTTCTCTCCGTTGCTGCCACCCATCTGAGCCCACACTAACCATGTGATTGTTTTGTGTTTTTGCAGGCAGTTTCTTGATTCGGATATGCCTAGGTATTATTTGTTTCCATTGGTTTTTTTTCCACCCTCTCTTCCTCTCTCTCTTCTTTCGCCTCCCTTGACTCGGCGCACTCACTCCCTCCAGAGGCAGCACTTGGACATCCAGCCCCTCATCCCTCACACTTTCCATCCTTCCTCCCTCCTGCCCTGGCACCTCTTGCTCACTCAGCCCCTTCTGCTGTTAATTTGGGCCGCGCTCTCGCTGGCTGCCGCTCCCCCTCGCACGCCTGCGTCCCCATCACCTGATTTGGGTTTTCTTGCTTTTTGACTTTGCTGCTCTCCCATCTCTCCAGCATCTGGCACTGAGCGTGCCACTCCCCCGTTGCCTCCCACCCCAGCCCCAGCTTGGTCCCCGGCACCACTTGAGCTAGCTGCAGGGCTGGTGCGGACCACAGCAGGGGCTTCAGGGTGCCTCCGGCTCTGGCCCAGGTACCTGGCGATGACGGCAGCACTGCTGGGTGGTGCAGCGGCACATGCGGCAGCTGTGCACCCCACGCACGGTAGTCCCATGGGTGTAGGTGCGGCGTACGGGCGGTGTGTGTCTGTTCGCAGGCACAACGATGAGCGTGCACACCCCTATGTGGCACAGACTGTTATATACCTGCATAACGGGGGGAGCAGCTGTTTGGGGATGGAGGGGCTTCAGCTGGGGCCTCAGGGTGAGCCTGGTGTGTGGCATGTGGGCGAGAGCTGCCCAACCCAGTTGCTGCTGCCAGCCTCTGGACAGGAGCATTGCTGAAGCTCCAGAGGAGGAAGAGTCCCATCACCATCCCCCAACGAGAAAGCAGAAGGGGATGTGTCTGAGAGACAGGGGATGGGGTTTCCCAAGTCCTCGTGGCCTCCATAGCTTGGTGCTTAGGAAGTCCTCCCTATAGCAGCTAGAAGCTGGTCTGTCCCAGAGATGCCGGAGGGCAGAGCCGTCCCTGCAGCAGCACCTTGCACAGGAGTGCAGGGAGATCATGGATCCAGCATGGATCCAGCCCCCTGCTGCAGGAGGTGTGGGCTTATGCTGGCATTGCCCCTAGGCTGTCAGCACAGTGACGTTCTCCCTATGGTACATGGGACAGGCCAACAAATCATCTCTCATTGTAGCACTGGGACAGCTGGTCCCCGTCCCAACGGGCACCTTCCCATGGGAGCTGTGCTGGGCAGGAGCTCCTTGCCCTGGGATGGTGGCAAGAGCAGGGTTAAGGGTATGGGGAGCATGCATGTGCTTACTTCCCAGCTGCCAGACTGTGAGGAAGGTGGGAGACAGAAGATTTTCACACAAGCGGGTATACCTCTGTCTGTCCTCACTGAGCTCCTTCTAGGCTCTGATGTGGGCTCCAGCTAGGCTCCTTCTGCCAGTGGTGCTGATATGGGGCAAATCCCCTTGAGAGGGGCTCCCCTTCCTCATGGCCCCACTCCCGTGCCAGCACCATATGGATGATGCTTTCTGACCTTTCGTTTTTCTGTGTGTGTACGTGTGTGTGTTTGTCCTTGGGTCGCCTTCCACTGATAGCATTTCGTTTGGAAATGACACTAGGTATTTCATGCGCACCCGCTCGGTCTGGTCCTTCCTGCTTTTCTCTTTCTCCTTTGCCTCCTCCCTTTGCTTTTTGCTCTTTCCCTGCTCCCCAGAGGCTCCTCTTCTCCTCTTCCTCCCTGGGGAGCACTCTCTTCTCAAACGACCTGTGTCTGCAAAGGCTCTGTCTCATGAGGAGGTTTTTTATGTATTTTATGCACCTTCTGAAAGCGTCGCTTTCCCTCTTCTTCCAACGTGGGGGCAATCACAGCCAAGAGCCTCTCCCCACTCCCTCTGGCCATCCCAGTTCTTGTTAAAAGAGCCACTCAGCTGCCCGGATGCTGCTTTGGGAACGTGCCAAAGCATCTTTGTTAAGATGTCGCTGAGCCATATGGCTTCCCCAGGATGCTCAGGCAGCGGTTGGGGCTGCAGCAGCTCTGGGTGGCTTTGGGTAGTGTGTGTCCCATAACCCCAAGACTGGCCTGGGAGGGAGCCCGGGAGCAGGATTGGGGTGAAATGGGAATCACCCATGCTCTCAAACCAGAGCTACCTCCTGCTTCCCCCACCCTTGATTGCTTGGCCCAAAGAGGGTTGTTGCTGCTTTTGCTCTGGGTGGCTTTACCGGCCTCCATGGGACCCCATAGAGAGCAGGTGCGTGGGGCCGAGTGTTCCCCACTCCTCCCAGCCTGGAAACCATGGAAAACAAAGCAAGGAGAGCAAGGCAGCCCAGTGGGAATGCGGCTAGTGATCAGGGCAGAGCAAGAGCCAGGGAGGACAGCCTGACAGGGGCCAGCCACCAAATAATGGTGGTCCCCAGGTCCCACTGTGGCACAGGGCTGACAGACAGGGACAGCCCTGGGGAAGGGGACCTGTCTGACAGGGGCACTGCTCTCCCAGGGGTGGGCTAGCAGCAACCCCCTAGTGCTGAGCATCCTTCCTCCTTCTGGCCATCGCCACCCAAGCAGTGACAGCCACTCCTGGCAGGGGCTGGGAGGTGCTGCGTGTCCTGGGCCAGAAGGTGGGGGCCTGGCCCAGGTGTGCTGAGGGTGGCAGCCCCCCTCTATGAGCACGGGAGTAGGGCATGCATCCTCCTTTGCCTTCCCAGCCTGCCCTGCCTTGCCTGCACCTCAGCTGAGCCCCCACTTCTCCCGCAGTTCCTCCTCCCCAGAACCTTGGTCTGTTGGCCATTTTGGAGGGTGCCATGTTCCCGTCCTGCCACACCTTGTCCCTCTTTGCCTTGAGCCTGCGTCCTCTGGAGTGGCTGTCCCCGTCTGTCCCTGCCGCGCATGCATGCCCGTGTGTCCTTGCAGGCCTGCTGCAGCGCTGCAGGGGGTGATGATGGCGTCTCCTTGCTCACTCGCCTGCGGGTCTGATGGGGGAGTTTACCAGCTCTGCTGTCTTTTTCTGCAGGACTTTCTACCAGTTTGAGACAGCGTGGGATAGCTCCATGCACAACTCACTGCTGCTCAACCGTGTCACCCCGTACCGGGAGAAAATCTACATCACCCTTTCCGCCTACATCGAGGCAAGGACCTTAGCTGAGGCCATTAAAAACACCAACAAAGTCTGGTATTTCCCCTGCAGTTGGGGTGTAGCCAGTGTGAACTCCTTCTTAGTTGGCATTGATGCTAGCGGGGTGCAGGATTCAACCCGATGCCTGGGGGCCCTGTGGGACTCCAGGAGCAGAAACCGCTGGGCATCAGGGATGGGAGAGACCTGGTGGGCTGCCAAGCTGCAGCTTTTCTGATGCCTCCTCCTCCTCCTTGCTGCAGATGGAGAACTGCACTCAGCCCGCTGTCATCACCAAAGACTTCTGCATGGTTTTCTACTCCCGGGACGCCAAGCTTCCTGCTTCCCGCTCCATCCGCAACCTTTTTGGCAGCGGCAGCCTGCGGGCTTCCGAGAGGTATTGGGATGCCCCTGGCATTCTGGGGTGGGAGAGCCATCACCCAGGGACTGAAGCCCTCCTGGGACATCCCAGCATCCTGAGTGAAATAACCATGGCACGGGGATGGTGCAGAGCCAGTAACGCCTCGTGTCTCTTTGCTCGCAGCAACCGCGTGACGGGAGTCTACGAGCTCAGCCTGTGCCGTGTGGCTGATGCCGGCAGCCCAGGTGGGTGCTGCGCCTCTGCCCAGCTGTTCACCGTGAGTCTGGAAGGCACAGAGTGGCGGCCAGGGTCAGGCTGTGTGTCTGGTCCCCCAGCTCTGCCTCTGTCCCCACAGGCATGCAGAGACGGCGACGGCGCGTGCTGGACACCTCCGTAGCCTATGTGCGGGGAGAGGAAAACCTGGCTGGCTGGCGGCCCCGCAGTGACAGCCTCATCCTCGACCATCAGTGGGAGCTGGAGAAGCTCAGTCTCCTGCAAGAAGTAAGAGTCTGGGCTAGAAACGGGCCGAGATGGTGCAATTTTCACCTCAGCCCCTCACCCTGCCAGGGCTAGTGGGATTCCCCACCACGCGTGTCCCAGCCCTTCTGGTTGTGGCAGGAGGCGGGAGTCGGGTTGTGCTGCTGGTGCTGTCCTGTGCTAGCTGGGTCTCAGCAGACATGAAGCTAATGAACAGATGGAGTTAATGCAGCCTGGAAACACCGTCACTGAAAAGACGCAGGCTGGGGCAAGGGGCCACCCCTGAGCCTAGCTGCCTTTGCCCAGGTGGAGAAGACAAGACACTACCTGCTCCTGCGCGAGAAGCTGGAGACGACCCAGCGCTTAGGCCTGGAGACCCTGTCACCCTGCTCCAGTGAGGATTCTGAGTCTCGAAGCACCTCCTGCGTCTCCTCCCCGCTCTCTGTCAGTGGGGCACCTGAGGGTCGCACCTCTCCCCCAATGACCCCCAGCGAGAGACAGAAGGAGCTGGCTGTGAAGGTAACATCCTGCAGTATCCCCAGCTCATGGGCACAAAGTGGGGAAGGGGTTCCTGTGGGGCAGCTGGGGGTTGCAGCAGGAGAAAGCCCAAAAGGAGCCCGAGGAGGAGGGTGGAGGAAGGTGCCTCCTGCCCCACCATCCTCCTCCTCTCTCCACAGTGCTTGCGCCTGCTCACGCACACCTTCAACAGGGAGTACAGCCACAGCCACGTCTGCATCAGCGCCAGTGAGAGCAAGGTACCACTGCTGCCCCAGGCTCCACCTGGCTGGTAGGGGCCAGGAGGGAAGCATGTCCAGCAGGGACTGGCTGGGCAGGGGCCAGATGGACACAATGGTGTGAGTCATCCCTGCCCTGAGGTTGCTGCTCCCTCTGCTCACCCTGGAGTTGGTGACTCTTGGGACTGCACCAGGAAAGGACCTGCTTACTGCAGGGGGGTTGGACTAGATGACCTTTAGAGGTCCCTTCCAACCCAAGGTATTCTATGACCCAGGTCTTGCCTCTCCCCATTTGAGCAGGCACCTGGTCCTTTGCCCGTGCCTGGCTTCAGGCAGAATCTCACATCCACACCTTCACTCCTCCACAGCTGTCTGAAATGTCTGTGACTCTGATGAGAGACCCCTCCATGTCAGCTCTTGGGGTCACCACTCTCACCCCCTCCTCAACCTGCCCATCGCTAGTGGAAGGACGCTACAACGCCATGGAGGTCAGGTAAGAAGGTGGCTGGCAGGTTCAGGTGATGCCCTGGCATTCTCTGAGCAGGGCAGCTGTACCACTGGGACACAGTCCTGGTCAATGGATGTTCCCTAGATATCACTCTTCCTACACCCTGGCCCCATCCTTCCTCAGACCCCCCCAGGTCTCCTCCAGGGCAGAGAGCCCCGACCTGGAGTCTGCAGTAGAAGGAGAGCAGAAGAAGTCCCCTGCCTGTCGGCCTGAGGAGGAGAAGGAG
Organism: Actenoides lindsayi; assembly: GCA_025331215.1. NCBI lineage: Eukaryota > Metazoa > Chordata > Aves > Coraciiformes > Alcedinidae > Actenoides > Actenoides lindsayi. Next base: position 4,138 of record WTSP01026708.1, on the reverse strand, counting down.
TCCCAGCGTTTACTGGTGCCCGACATCCAAGAGATCCGGGTCAGGTAGGAATGGCTGGGACAGCCAGTGAGAGGAGCTCCTTGGGGCTGGAGGGAATTGTGCCCTACCATTGCCGCCATCTTGCAGTCCCTGTCCCACCCTGACCTCAGTCCCTTCTACAGCCCCATCGTCTCCAAAAAGGGCTACTTGCACTTCCTGGAGCCTCACACCAATGGATGGGTGAAGCGCTTTGTGGTGGTCCGGCGCCCATACGTCTACATCTACAACTCAGATAAGGATGCAGTTGAGAGGGCCATACTCAACCTCTCCAAGGCCCAGGTGGAGTACAGTGAGGACCAGCAGGCCATGCTCAAGGTAGGGCACTGGGAGCCAGCCCCGCTCCGTGTACCCCCTCAAGCGATGGACTCAGCCCCGGCTCTCCCCCAGCAGACCCCGAACACGTTTGCGGTGTGCACGGAGCACCGGGGCATCCTGCTGCAGGCAAGCAGTGACAAGGACATGCACGACTGGCTCTACGCCTTCAACCCCCTCCTGGCTGGGTCCATAAGGTACTGGGGACAGCTAGGGGAATGGGGATGTGGGGAAGCCATTGGTGGGGGTCCGCAGGCAGCCAGGTGTGCTCCCTACCTGGTTCCCGGCACTTAACCTGCTGCAGCCCTCCCAGCCAGGCATGGGGAACACCTCCTGTGCAGAGCTGTGCCTGGACAGGCTCTCATCTGGCAAAACTTGACCATATTAATCTTGATTTCAGCTCCTCCTCGTGTGAGTGCTTCAGTCTAGGGCCAGATCCCAGCTGGTACAGAGGCATTGTGCTGAGCTCAAAGCAACGTCCATGCCTGGTGGCAGGGACACTGGCTCTTCACTGTTCTTGAGAGCACCTCATTGTAGCTCTTGAGTGCATCTCGGGAAGTCCTTGAGACCACCTCAAGTGTTGTGACTAGGGAAATGCACAGAAATTTTTGTGCTCTGGCTAAAGACATTAATGCCATTTCCTTCCAGCTTTGTCTGGATTACAGCACCAGACTGGAGCCAGGACATCGAATCCAGGGGAACACACCTCTCCTTGTCCACATCTCTAACACCTTTTGTCCCTTGTTTTCCAAATCAGATCCAAGCTATCCAGAAGAAGAACAGCTCAGATGAGAATCTAACCTGTAAACCACCCTTCATCTCATCCGTCTGCCAACAGGATCAAGTTAGCTGATTCTGTCTCAAGATTCCCATGTTAATGTCTGATCTCTCACACCATCTGCTGCCCCAGCTGTCTGCTCCATGGAAGGATCTGTCTCGATTCACACCTTCATGGGGGAAACTCACTTCAGTTTGTAGCTGCAAAAGCCTGGACCCACCTGGGCAGAATTTCTTGTGCGCGTGCAATCTGCCTGTCCCCACATGAGTGACCTTCATGTCACACCATCTGTAATGCTCCAGAAAGGTCTCTGTTGGAGGGGAGGGAGCAAGGAGGGTAGTTTCAGCTTAAAGCTGGTCTTTCATCTGCAGAGGTGGGAGTGTAGTAAAATTCAGAGGTGGGAAAGCAGAAGGAATTGCCTCCATGCAAAGGGAAAGTCGTAGTTTAGCTATGGGGATTTCCTAGTTTATTGATGTTTCTGCAAGAGATGGCAGGGTAAGATCAGGTGTCTATAGTTTAAGATGATAATTTATGAAGTATTTATTTCTATTTACATCACAAAATTCCCGTAAGTTGGGTCCCGGCCCCTGGACAACACCTCCCCCAGGCAGGGGAGAGCCTTGGTGATAGGCCGGGGTCCTGGTTATGCCTTCCCTGGGACATCCCTGGTATGTATCTGGTGGTAGCGGAGCTCTCACCCTCACTCCCTGCCCTTCCCCAACCCTCTGCTTTGCCCCTGCTTCAGCTTAAACTACTCCCCTGAGTGGTGCCTGGACAGCCTACCATGTCTTCCCAAAGGAGGCAATTCCTACTTGCCCCATCTACCCCTGGGAGGGAGGAGCTCACTGTCTTGGCTGGCCAGGTCACCCGCATCCATGCGGAGGGGTCACCTCACTTTGGAGCATGATCCTGCTGGAGGGCAAAGGAGGGCTCTGGAGAAGGCTCTGCCTGTCGTCTTGCATGAGGCTGTCCTTCCCAAACAAAATCACACAAGCCACATCCACTGTCCCGCCTGGGAGCCCCAGGGGCTTGTCCAAAGGGATTCCCCGCCTCTTAGGGCAGGATGCCAAAGGTCCCATCCCTGGGGGGAGTGTGGAGGTTCAGGTGGCCGTTTCCAAAGCCAGATGGGAAATTTCTTCAAGCTAGGAACAACCCTTCCAATCCACAGGATCCATGTTGCCCTCTCCCAAAAGGACTGTCACATCCCTTCTCCTCCTGGCAGACAGGCTTGAAGCAGCTTGAAGGGACGGTGGAGAGGCTGGTGTGGGAGTGTCGGGGTGGGAATGTGGCTTCTTTTTACTTTTGTAGCTGGTGTTTTCTCACTCCCTTTCCCCTGCTGCAGCAGTGAGCATTCACCTCCTTCCCAGCCTGCCTCCATCAGCACATCGGTCCTGGGGGCTTCCTGCAGCAGAGGTGGCTTTGCTGAAAAGACCTCCTCCAGCTGTCACTGCTTCCCACTTTCCCCAGCAGCAGCTCTCCCTCACCTCCTCCGCCTCTCACCCAGAGGGAGATGCTTTTGTTCAGGGCTTCCTGAGCCGCTTGCAGCACCTGGCACAGCTCTGGGCAGGAAGGCGAGCATCTTCCTCCCCGCATCTCCCCGGCACCCCCAGCTTTGCTGTCATGCCTTCGCAGCTGACCTTCCTTCGCACAGCACGGCTGTGCCTTGGCTCTGCTGTACCTACCTGCACTGTCTGTGGTGTGTGTGTGTGTGGGCTGTGGTGCCATCTTCTTGTTACACGTGCGTCATGGGGGGCATGGACAGTTAGGGACATGGCAGGTGGGCAGAGGCTTGCAGGGGACCCTCTCACTGCACATCAGGCGCCATTCAGCTTGGGTTTCAGGTCATAGAAAGGCTTTTGGCATCCTTCCTGAGCCCCTGACAGTACTACCCCGCCTCACCACAGCTTCTTGGGCGTATCACCCCATCGCTCCAGCCTGAAGCTGTGGTGGGTCTGCTCCTCCCAGCCCTACTCCCCGGGCAGGCAGCAGCTTGCCGGTCCAGGGCAAGCTCCCCATCAGACAGGTTTTTTAACACCCATGATTCAATTTAGAGACTTGGAGGCTGACTCATGCCCTTTATGGAGGGAGAAGTGCCCGCCTGGGGGCACGAAGGGGCACAGCTGTGGCCAGGGCGAAGCAGGGGCCGGGGCTGCGGCATCCCAGCTCCTGTGCTCTGGGCAAGGATTAGTTGGTACCATCCCAAATTTCAGCACAAGGGGCTAGGGTGCCCCAGGGAAGAGGGGAGGCTCTTCCAGGGTGGAGGCAGCTTCTGGGAGAGATGGGACCTGCGTCTGCCCGGGACCAGACGCAGGCTCATTGGCCACAGCCAGGTGGTGCTGCCCATGCCGCAGGCGAGGGGTGGCCATGGGACCGGTGTCCTCCAGCTGAAGCCGAATCGTGCCTGAGGCCAGCAAACCTGCAGAGCAGACGACTCTGCTGGAGGCCGCCACACTTGGGGCTGAGGGAGACACAGCTGCTCGTTGGGTGCCTGCAGCCTCCCTGCAGCACGTCCCTGGCTCACAGGCTACCTTTGCTGTCTGACCAGCTCTGCTGTTGCCAGCACTATGTGCTCCCCCAGTCAGTCCCCTGTCCACCATCCCTTCTACCACCACAGCCCCCCAGGATGAGGAACGGAAACGTGAGGTTTAGGCATGACTGTGAGCCCTGTCTGAAGGGAAATCTCACAGAGCACGGAGGGCAGGTAAGCACCCGTGGGCAGGCAGGGGGCCTGGAGAGGATGGAGGCTGACCCTTCACGCCCTCCCATTCCTGTAAGTGATGGCAGTGCACCTGGGCCCTCCCTGCCCTGTGTCTGGGGCTCGGCACCTTGGGTCCCGGCCGTCTGCGTGCACGTGAGGTTTGTTTGGTTCTGAAATAAATGTGGTATTTAATGCAAACACCCCCAGCACCGCCGAGCTCTGTGCATCTGTAGCCTTGGAAACGAGATTCCATTTCCAGACAAGATTCTGTTCACAGTAACACTTGCCCGGGTGAATTTTAGGACAGGAGG